>CAWUFW010017588.1:7500-255363 GCA_963921515.1 Calotriton arnoldi
AGTGGCTGCCCAGGCTGCCACCACCAGACATGTTTCTGGACCCCTGGGTCGAGAGCCTCTGCTCTCAGGGGCCTGAAACAATGCACATCCTGGGGCGAAGTGCCAAAGCCTCCTCCCCCAGGATGGGCAGGGGGAGCTTCAAAGGCCTGCCGCCTTTGGAGCTTCCCCAGACCATTTGCTGCTTCCAGCAAACTGGTCCCCACTGGTTCTACCCCCACTCCTGGCGGGAGAACCGGCGGGAAAACCAGAGGCAGGAAATGGGTTGTGCCCACCTCTGCCAACTCCACCCCTAAGGTGGGGGAGGCGAAGCACAAACTCGAGTCCCCGCCATCTTGAGGATGGGGGGACCTGGCCAACCAGGGACAGGCTCCTGCCCCCCTCCCACTGGAGAGGAACAGAATAGGGGGTGTACCCACCCCAGGGAAGGGACCCATTGGTCCCTGCCCTTACCTACCTGTAACCACCCCTAAATTTAGTATTTAGGGGCTCCCTGAACCTTCCTTCCTCAGTGCCCAAATCCGAAAATAATGAGAAGACGAAGCAAGAAGACCAGCCGTGCAGCTGCTAAGAAGGAGGCGACAACAACTGACTTGGCCCCAGCCCTACCGGCCTGTCGACCTCTGAACCTGCTCCTGCGGAATCCCGGCCTCAGCAACCTCACAAACCCCGGAGGACCTGACTTCTGTGCTACAGCCTTCGACCCAGGGACTCCCACGAGCAGTGGTACTGCTCAAAAGAAAACCTACCAAAGACCCGGCCCTGGCACGGAGCTGCGAAACCTGCACACTCTGCACCCGCCGAGTCCAGCCTGTGCCTGAGTGACCAAAGACCTCGAGGACGTCCCCCGGCGATTCTGACCTGGAATCCAGTGGCCAAGGACCCTCCTCGACGACCCAGACGACGCCTGCAGCCTCAGGACAAGGGACCCCTCCAACCGCGACCAGCAGGGGGTAAGATTTCCCGACCTCAAAAGACACCCCTGCACCCGGCGCCCCACGGCCCCCTCTGCCCAACTCCTGGGTGTCTACCTATCCTCCAAGACCCCAACTTACCTCCTGAAGTGTTGGTCGTCCCTGAAGAATCACCGTCTCCGAGCCTGCAGCCTTTCTTCACCTTTCACAACCTCCATTGGTTAACATTGAGCGCCCGACGGCTCAAAAGCACCCTGCACCCAGCCGCCCGAGTGCCCCTGGAAGTGCAACCTCTATCCTAACCTACTTGCCCTGAGTAAGTGACCAGGAGCCCTGCTCCCACAGTCGCGTGGCCTGCTTGCCAGCAGCCACCAACCCCGGGCCCCCCGCCTGCCTTAGGATAACATTGGGCCTACTCACTCTGCACCCGGCCGCCCCTGTGCCGCTGAGGGTGTAACAACTGTACTTACCTGATCCTGGGGGACCCCTGAGTCTATACCCAGAACTTTAACTCTGCCAGTCAAGTACTTACCCGAAATCCGAGAACTCACTTTTCTTCCATAGGGTTCCATTGACTGGTTTTCTGCGAAATTTCTTCTAAGTGTGGAGTTCTGAAACTTTAGAATATTCACCAAAAATCAACCGAGTCACGAAAACGAAAAAACTCACCTAGTATTAGAAGGGGCCTCAGTGCTGGACCCGAGTGCCCAACACTGGCCCTAAAAAGTAATCGCAACGTTACTTACCGCTAACTCACTTTTCTTCTATAGGGATCCATTGACTGGTTTTCTGTGAAATTTCTTCTAAGTGTCGATTTCTGTATTTTACAAATATTCTTTAAAAATCGTACAAACTACAAAAACGTAATTACTTACCTGTTTTAAGTAAATGTCCCAGTGCTGAACCTAGGAGTCCAGCACTGGATTACAAAAGTAACGTAAACATACTTTACTTACACACAGTATTTCCTTCCATAGGATAACATTGGTAATTTTACCCAGAAAAGTTTCTAAGTGTCAGCTTTTGAAATACAGTAATATTCTTCAAAAATCACTACAATAACCAAAACGCTTTTTCTTACCTGTTTACAGGAAGTGTCCCAGGACTGAATCCAGGATCCAGTCCTGTGGTTAGAAAAGTGCTCTGCAAAGTAATCAATTGTAATTAAGCATAATTTTCCATTGAGCTCAATGTTGCATTGTATTTGACCCTGTGTTGCCTCTTGCACCAACTGTGATTACCACTATCTAAAAAGTCTATTTCCTATCTGTAAGTTGAATAACCAAAGCATCTCATACTGAGAAAGTATATTTTGATCCTATTGTTGGTTCTAAAATAAAACAAGCATATATTTTTTTTATATACAACCCATTGGCCTAGAGTTCAGTTCTTGAGTGTGTGGCTTCATTTGCTGACTGAGTGTGTACAACAAATGCTTTACACTGTCCTCTGATACTGCCTTACTGCTCGACCAAGCTACCACTTTGGAGAGTAAGGTTATATCTAACTTTAGCCTCTGTCAACCCTCTGGGGACTGTGGACTCTGTACACCCTGAACCTTACTTGGGTACAGTATATACAGAGCCACTTTCCTACAGCATGTTCTACATTGCACTTTTTATATGTATACTATGTATATATGTGTACTTTTTATACATCCCTTGGTCGTTTCTAACGTAGCGGATTGAAGTCCGATGTCGGAGACAACAGACCGGATCCCAGGCAGGAAGCGCTTCGGTTGCAGCGCTGGAGACAGACTCGAACAGGTGAGCGGCTCCGGGATCGTTATGTAAGACTTCGCGATAGTACGGGCTGTGTCTCTGGAGCAGCTCTTGCCTCTCCCCCCGCAAAGGTAAAACAACATCGTGATAGGCAAGAGTTAGGCATAGATAAATTAGTGCCCGCTTTTCATGTAGGTAAATTGTCTTGTCTTTTGTTTGCAACCTGCTCTATACAGCTCTGTGTTTGTAATGAAAAGTGCAGAAATGCAAGAGTCCGAAACCAAACAAAGCCAGGCCTGGATAAGTTGCTCCGGGTAATATGAGCCAGTGAAACCCTCTAGGAAACGGTAATATGTAACAATCCTCGAGTGGCTTTTAGATATTTGTATAGTGCGTTCGAGGTCTGCTTTGTCCTACGAGTTATTAGTGTACGCTTTGTTTTAGGCACCTTGAAGCGGTCATAAGGCGGTTTTAGCAAAGAAAAGCGAGTGCGGTTTTTAGCAAAGAGAAGGGACAAACCAATTGTCTTGAAGAAGCGTTTCAAAGTGTCCTCCGCCCCTCTGCATGAACGTGCGAGATGATTATTTTGGCACTGGGTCAGACTGATTTGCATATGGCCATGTCTGAACTGGGGTGGTGGAGTGAGCTAAAGAATGATGATGGATTAAACCCAGATCAGTTGACTGGGGGTGAGTGTTTGATTGGCTCAAACGTTCCGTCCATCATCCCCTTTTGTATTGCTTTGTTCGCCCTAAATTGGCGGGGGTATGCCCAGACGTGGGTCCCTTGCTCACTTTGCCACTGGATTCAAGCAAGCCTGGCTGATGACGGCTGGAATGCCAGAAACCGGTCCTAGGATGCTTGTTTCCGGTCCAGGGAAGACATGGCTTGGCAGTTCGGGCTGGACTGTTCCCATGAGGCACAGGGTCAGACTGATTTGCATATGGCCATGTCTGAACTGGGGTGGTGGAGTGAGCTAAAGAATGATGATGGATTAAACCCAGATCAGTTGACTGGGGGTGAGTGTTTGATTGGCTCAAACGTTCCGTCCATCATCCCCTTTTGTATCGCTTTGTTCGCCCTAAGTTGGCGGGGGTATGCGCAGACGTGGGTCCCTTGCTCACTTTGCCACTGGATTCAAGCAAGCCTGGCTGATGACGGCTGGAATGCCAGAAACCGGTCCTAGGATGCTTGTTTCCGGTCCAGGGAAGACATGGCTTGGCAGTTCGGGCTGGACTGTTCCCATGAGGCACAGGGTCAGACTGATTTGCATATGGCCATGTCTGAACTGGGGTGGTGGAGTGAGCTAAAGAATGATGATGGATTAAACCCAGATCAGTTGACTGGGGGTGAGTGTTTGATTGGCTCAAACGTTCCGTCCATCATCCCCTTTTGTATCGCTTTGTTCGCCCTAAGTTGGCAGGGGTATGCCCAGACGTGGGTCCCTTGCTCACTTTGCCACTGGATTCAAGCAAGCCTGGCTGATGACGGCTGGAATGCCAGAAACCGGTCCTAGGATGCTTGTTTCCGGTCCAGGGAAGACATGGCTTGGCAGTTCGGGCTGGACTGTTCCCATGAGGCACAGGGTCAGACTGATTTGCATATGGCCATGTCTGAACTGGGGTGGTGGAGTGAGCTAAAGAATGATGATGGATTAAACCCAGATCAGTTGACTGGGGGTGAGTGTTTGATTGGCTCAAACGTTCCGTCCATCATCCCCTTTTGTAGCGCTTCGGTTGCAGCGCTGGAGACGGACTCGAACAGGTGAGCGGCTCCGGGATCGTTATGTAAGACTTCGCGATAGTACGGGCTGTGTCTCTGGAGCAGCTCTTGCCTCTCCCCCCGCAAAGGTAAAACAACATCGTGATAGGCAAGAGTTAGGCATAGATAAATTAGTGCCCGCTTTTCATGTAGGTAAATTGTCTTGTCTTTTGTTTGCAACCTGCTCTATACAGCTCTGTGTTTGTAATGAAAAGTGCAGAAATGCAAGAGTCCGAAACCAAACAAAGCCAGGCCTGGATAAGTTGCTCCGGGTAATATGAGCCAGTGAAACCCTCTAGGAAACGGTAATATGTAACAATCCTCGAGTGGCTTTTAGATATTTGTATAGTGCGTTCGAGGTCTGCTTTGTCCTACGAGTTATTAGTGTACGCTTTGTTTTAGGCACCTTGAAGCGGTCATAAGGCGGTTTTAGCAAAGAAAAGCGAGTGCGGTTTTTAGCAAAGAGAAGGGACAAACCAATTGTCTTGAAGAAGCGTTTCAAAGTGTCCTCCGCCCCTCTGCATGAACGTGCGAGATGATTATTTTGGCTTGTTTCTTACAAAGTCCCCCCTGGGCAGGGGCTATGAGGTGTTACTCGATGCACTTGTTACTCAGAGCCGTTCGCCCTTTTGTTCCTCGTCGCTCAAACAATGATCCTGCCTCCCTTTCATATGTAAGCGCCCATGTCAACTGGTGTTCTCCTTCGATTTTTTTTTTTTTAATTATTAATCTGCATTTTAAGCATGCTTGCCAACATTTTAGACAAGTGGGAGACTTTGTAAATAAATTCGGGGGAATGTATTTTCCACAATGATTTCTATTGAAGCGTAGGCCGTTCCAACAGTGAAAATAGGGCATTTTGGCGTAAAAAACCGGGAGTCTCCCTCTTGAATGGGGTCTACTGGTATGTGTGATTTCAAGTGTCCCTTGCCACCCCCATCATCTCATTAGAACACCATTTTTCAAGTCGGTGAGGAGGGTTGGGGGAAGAAGCAACACGTTATCGCGCGTTAGTTCAATTGGTTCGGTGGAGTAAAATTGCACTCGAGTAGTCACTTACGTCATCAACTAGGAGCACAGGACTCGGCGAGTGACGCCTTGATGCCGTGGTTCGAGGGGTAACCTTAAAGGTGTGACTGGAAAACATTGCAAATGTACACATTTCCCTCTAGTTCCAACCCCATAGCACTTGTTAGATTGTCGTAAAACTATACACCCCCCATCTTGTAATATTCCCAAGATATTACTCATGTCAGTTGCAGATATTTTAGAGCATCCTGTTTTTGTTGCATACTAGTAGTACTTGTTTTACTTTTGCTGTGTGCGCCCTTTCACTCACATTTTTTGGGAGGTGCGGATTTTTGTTGGCAGACACCCCTCTGCAGTGTTGGGTAAATGCCTGGCTTATTAAAGTATTCAGTTTTAGGGTCCGCTACTTCTGCTCGCTTACAAGGTGCTCTGCAGTCTATCCTGCCGTAGTGCATGCTGGGAACCGCAGAGAGGATATGTTGCTCCTGATTGGCACAATGTGGTGGGTGGCACCTATCTTGTAAACGGGATTTGATCACGTTAAAACTTCGGCACTTTGGTGGAAATTGCATTGCTGTGAGCAAATCTATTCTTATGGAAGTGTTTGTAGGAGATTTCCGTAAATATTGGTGAACACCCAGAAACTCACAAGAGCAACATGTGCTTTCTTGTATAGTTCCCTTACAATACCAACCTGTTCCTGTGATTTGGTTATACAACCGTGATCATTAAAAGAAGCAAACTTTCAACTCCTAAAGCAATTTGCGCACTTCGCACGTGGGCAATAAAACGCAATAAACTTGAATGCTTGCGTATTTACAAACCCCTTTTCAGGTAGTTTGACGCCCTGAAATAGTTGAAGAATTATTCCCACAAAGATCAGGAGAAACCCGTTTTTAGGGTGTAAAAAGTTGGTGAGGGTGCCTGTCTGCGAAGGAGTTTGCCCACATGCAACGATATTTTTGCTCTTCAGAAACAAAGAAAAGTTAAACTGTGCAAACGCCGCATTTATCTGTCACATTTATGCGTACGGAAATGTAGACTCGCTACATTTTTTTTATTAGAATGTTATTTTTAATAGTTCATTATTTTGTGGTCTTTGAATATTCATGTGTAGGTAGGTTTAGTGTTTACTCTTTACAAAGGGCTCGCTCGTATTTATTGTGTGGTGGAATGCAGATACCCACTTCCCCTCTCATCTCTCTCTCCCACTCCCCAGTCTCATCTCACAATACCACTGCCCTCTCTCATCCCGCACTCACACTATCTGTCTCCTCTTTATACTGCCTACTCACACATGCTACCTTCCTGTACCTTTTCACACTGTGCACTTAGCCACATCTCAACCCCCCCTCAGGTGCCCCTTCCACTTGTTTCTCTAGGTCTCTCTCTCTCGAACTCTTTCTCAACCTTCGCTTCCCCCTCATACCCCGCCATCCACCGCTATTGTCCCACCCAAAAACCCTTCGCTCCTGCGTCCAACCACCAATACCCAACTCCCAAACCAAGGCTCCCTCAGCAGCCCCCCCCCCCTCCCCCTCTCGCTGCTCCCACTCGCGCGTCCTTGTCCACCCCTTAACCCAACTCCGCATCGAAACCCTCCTACCGATCCTCTGTGCGTCACCCCAGGCCAAACACCCAGTCTGGGGCACTCCAAGAAGACTAAATCATCTGCACAGGATCACAATACTTACCAAACTAATACAATGCCAATAGCTCAAAGTCGTCTAAATGCAAAAGGTCTGGCATTTACAAAGTTTAAGCTATTGGCATTGTAAATGACAATGCCTTTTATTTATGTTTTAACAAAGAAAAACAAAAAAAAAGCATCGTCATTTACAATGTCAATAGCTCAAAATAATATAAATGCAAGACCTATTGCATTGCAAATGCTTGTTCTAAATGCTGCAGGGAGTTATGTCTGTTAGTCCAGTGGACAAAATAAGCATTAAAAGCTGTTCTTGAACACAAAAAACATTATGGCCTGGGATACAGTGATAGGATTTCCACATCCCTGGCCTAAGCTCCCTTGCTTTTTACTTGTACTTGCTCCATGTTGGGTGAAAAACTCACTCCCTTGGCTGTCCTGCAATCTCGCCCAGGCTTGTTTGTGGAAAGAGGTGAATTTTTCAAATATCTAGTGCACTGGAAATGTATATGCCTGACAACTGGAACGCACCTCCAAAGGGATCGGGAGGTGGGAGACCTCTGTCCGACTCACAGCCATGGGCATAGGAAGTATGGCGGACGCAGGGGATATAGCCCCCTCAGATTTTGTAGTGGGGGGGACACAGGGGACAAAGGTGGGGGGGCGAGAGGCAAGAGAATTTCCCCTCTCTTTTGTCAGTCTCAGGGCCATTTAAAAAAAAAAAATTTTTTGTCGCAGGCCCATTGGCACATCAAAGCACTAGTGACCCGAGACCTTCATTTTTGTTGTGCTGCAAACCTCCAGGAATTTTTTCTCACCGCTCCGCCAGCCACGGCTGTCTGCAGTCTGCAATTCCAGGACAAAGAAACAGCGGTCGTTTATTGATTGCTGTGCTGACTGCATCCTGCCTCTCATCAGCCAGGACCCTCCCTTATTTGACTATTTAACACTGCCTAATTCAGCCACTCAAAGGCTGTTTTGTTGAAATGTTTTTGAGCAGTTGAACCTCGTCTTGGAACATGAAAACAATTAGCATCAGACATGTCTAAGAACACATCTTGTGTTACATTGTGTCAGATGTGTTCGTCTGTAATAATATTTACACAAATAATTTAAATGTCACTATTTTGTCTTACTTCTTTTACAGCACTATTCAACCCAATCCAGGGTGTCTGGGCACTTTACATCACACTTGCACATTATACATTGACAATAAATCATGTGTGGGTAAATCAATTTGCAGGATGTGTTATATAAGATAGTGAGGGTTACAAGGTGTAGTAGTCACGTTTCCTTCATGGTTCACTGTGCTGTATTAGATGGATTATAATTTATGAACTGCAAGTAACTAAAGGATCTCTGTGTTAAAAGCAATAACCCACTTACCCATCTACATAAAATAAAAATCTGTCATCTGTGCATCACATGATGTGCTTTGCGGGAGACATATTAACCCTCTATGTTACTTTGATTCAAAACTGGGACTAGACAAAACACCTGTCTCTCCAGCAAGTGCATTAACCTCCAGAGTTATCTTACCATTATGATTATTTCCTGAGATTTACTGGGTACATAAAGATCTATGCAGCAGGTGCCTTAAACCCCATAAGATATTTTAAAATGCACACTTTGCAATCAATTAAGCAGAATAGATATACTACCACATTTCTCCTTGTTGCCAATTTCTTTCTGGCAGTTTTAATAAATAAATGTATAAGTGGAGGCCTAGATCGTGCACCGGGGTAGCATCACTTTTTTGGCACAACTCAGACGCAAAATCTAATTTGTTAAATATTGTAATGCGCTCAAATGTACTCACGATAGACCTGCTTAACATATGTGAGGTCTTAGAATCTGGTGTAATTTTTTGTGATATCACTTCCTGTGAGGTCATGTGCGATGTCACGCGCTGTGAAGTCACTTACATACTGCCTAACTTGGTAAGTGTCCCACTTCTTTTTTTAGGACTTGTGCCCTGATGGGAGAAGTATAATGGAGAACTGGTGTTGGTGGTTGTAGGAGGCAGGAGTGATGCACCTTGCACTAATCCAGGCAACGCTTATGGTGATTTTAGTGGTTGTTAATAATCATAGAAAGCTCTCAAAGTGGTAGCTGTGGAGAGCAGCCTTCAGGCTTATCTTGAAGGAGTGTAAAGCAGTTTGTTTTACCACATTTAATTGACAGTGTAGATGAGATGAATAAGAACCACACAGTGTTTATAAAAAATAAGTCTATTTATTATGCAACACAATCACTAACATACTGGTATATCTCCTACCCGGAGATATCAACAATACACACAAGAATACTTCAAAATAATCAGGTAAGTAGCACAAATATACACTGGCCTCCAGGGGGAGACCAAACCATATACTAAGAAAGTGGAATGCGAACTGTAAAGGAGAATGGGACTTGGACCAGAAGACTCAGAGGTGCCGGGGACACAAGTAACCACCCAAGGTATGTACCCAGGAACCCCACGGAGGCTGTGTGCAGAGTGGAAACACAGCAGCGCGCCCAATGTAAGTCAACTGAGAAGTTGCAGTTTTAAAGCAGAAGGACCCTTCCCAGAGTATCCCTAAGAAACCCTTTGGAAGACAGGAGGTTGGAAAGCCATGCCACCCATGGATGCCCCAGAAACGAGATTACCTGCACCAGGGATGCCGGATGCATTGAAGTGAAGTGGCATCGGAACCTGCCGTAGACGACAATGGAAGACTTCGAAGAGGATGCCTCTGGAGAAGGAGTCTGGTGGTATCCAAGAGCAGATTCTTGAAGAGGAGAACCTGCAAGCAGAGGGGAAGAGTCTATGCAACTCGGAAGTGACAAGGAGGCACGAAAGCACAATGCCCACCGATGTTAGGAGGTTCAAGAGTGAAAACGGTGACCTTGTTGCTGCAGCTGTGAGGACCAGGTGATGCTGAGGAGGACGAGGAGCCATGCACGAGGTGTCCCATATCGGGTGTCGGTGTCAAGGTTGCCGGTGTCTGGCGGGAGCACCAACAAGCCTTGGCAGCCTCAACTGACATGGAAATCGAAAAGATGCAAACGTTGGGACCAGCAAGGTCCGAGGGACTCATCAAGTGCAGGAGAGTTAGAGTAGGTCTCAAGCAAGCAGCGGAGCCCACTGAAGCAAAGTAAAACCCTCGAGAGGGCCTACAGGCCAAAGGCACAGGAGTCCCAAGAGAACCTCAGGCAGCTTACCAAAGATGGAGACCCACAGTGCAGAGGGTGCAGTGAAGACGCTGATCTTCAAGGGAAGAGGTGATGGACACTGGAGCATCTTGTGGCCCAAAGATCTCTGGAGTGCAGAGCCAACAAGCCTTGGCAACGGCAAATCGACGTGGTGCACAGGGGTTTGGTTCCAGCGGGTCCGACGAGGGATACGGTCCTCAAAATTGCAGACAAGACAGAGCAGGCCTCTAGGGAGCTGCAGAACCACCACCTGTGTTGCTGGGCCTTCGGAGGTCCGTAGGACAACAGGAGAAGCAGACCGGTCAGCTTTGTTGCGGTGCATGCAAATGCTGGGGAGTGACTTCTTCACTCCAAGGGAGATTACTTCGGATGTCCTTGATGCCCACAGGCCTTCTGGAGAACCTGGATGAAGCACAAACACAGATGACGCAGAAGACTTGGAAAAACAGCGAGACCAGGACCAGCAAGAATCTTCCTTGATGCAGTCTCAGTTCCAGTCCAAGTCCGACGAAGTCCAAGTGTCCTGAGGAAAAGTGTTCTTCTGATCGGCATCATTTGTACCGGGACTCCATTGTTTTTCATTGCCATTTCGTGTCAAACACTTCCACACGACCCACCTGGTCGTTTCTGCTGATGCCTGAGGAAATTCTAACTAACACGACAAAAACCATCTTGCAGCCTGCATTTCTGCCCAGGAACTGTCGCACACCCAACCCCCTGTTCTTTGCAGTTCGACAGAAAACCATGAGACACTCACGCCCTGTGTAAATGATTTGTTTCCCATCTCCTGCTCCCTGCCTGGTAAACATCCTTGACACCGTGATCAGGTTATCTGGACAATGGTCTGACTGCTGGGCCTTGATCAGGGTGATTGGACAATGGTTTGAATGACCGAGCTTTGATCAAGCTGATCGAACAATGACCTGAATGACCGTGCTTTGATCAAGCTGAGTGAACAATACTTTGAGTACCAAGCCTTGATCAGGTCACCAACTACAAACACCGTCTGGATCTGGTTATCAACTGCAAACACTGCCCTGATTGAACAATGGACTAACAGCCAAAAGACTGGAATGAAAAAGTATAAAAGGCTTGTAAGCTGCGGAGTAAAGCAGCAGCCTCCTGTCTTGTTTCTAACGAGCTTGGGACTCTGTTCCATAGCCCGGGCTATTTGAATAAATCTGGGTTCCTCCTGCAGACGAAGGCTCCTGTGTCTCCTTTTACTACGTATGAAGGGTATGGAAGACTTGGGCAATTCCCCCGCCGCCGAGACCCAGTAAGTGGGTTATTCCGGTTCTTCAAATGGCGCCTGAACAGGGACTCCACGAGTACGAAGGTCAGGCCCGGTGGATGTGAGGAGGTGCACGGAGAGACTCCGACGGAGGCGCCCTACCCGAGGGATTCTTGCAATCCGGTAAGCCGAACGACTCGCCCGCTGTTCCTCCCCACCCGGTCTGGGCCACATGACCACGTCCTCGCTGGAGTCCCCTAGCAAATAATTTCTGGAGCAGGACACCGCCCTACGTCTGCAGAAGAGAACTACCCCTGTAAGGTAAGGGTGGACTGATCACCCACCAAGTCTGTATGATTCTGCTGTTATTGACCTTTGCAAAAGCCAAGCAGGCGAGGTGAATTTTAAAACCCGCCGGTGTCTGTTACCTATTTACAAGCATGCCAGTCAGTAGTAAGTTCAAGAAATTATGTTGTTGTATGTGTACGCAGGACTCCCAGCTGGAGGCGGCTTGTCCGCTTCCTCCAGAAGGGACCCCTGGCCATACGATGTATGTTAAACATGGCCCTTCTGCCATAATGTTTTCCTCATTCTGGGTAAAATATACGAAACAAAGTAACGCGGAATTACAGTGGCCACTTTTCGGCTCCTTTAATTCCCAAGTTCTCGCCAACTTAGAGGAACAATTAATGAAAAGAAAAACGCGCCCGTCTATGTTTGAATCTGTCCGATTTTGGAGGAAAGAGATAGAGCAGAGAGCTAGAAAGCAGAAGGCTCAAGAAAGAAAACAGGAACGCATGTCAATGGCCGACCACGCCAGAGTAAATTTACAAAATCAAATGACAAAATCGGTAGAAATAGCCAACAGGGAGCATGGGGCCCGGGTACAAAAATGCTATCCAGCTCGTGAGGAGAAAAGAAAGGGCCATATGGATGGGGGAGAAGAAGGTGATTCCTTGCTTGATACCATGCTAGAAAGCCCTCCTGCATATGCCCCAATGTACCCTGCCCTGACGCCTCACACCCCACATGCCCCCCGCCACCGCCCACTCCTGCCCCCACTGCCCCTCCTACTGTTCTTCCTGTCACACCAACCCTCCCGATTTTTCCTATGACACCGACCACGCCCGCTAATCCTGTCCTCACTGCGGGAATGACAACAAGTCTCCATCCGCCCAACCCCTGCGGCTTTACCCCTACCCGCCCTTTTCCTACTTCCCGTGGTCTACAGTTAAGCAGGATTTATATAAAATGTTGAATTCCCCCGACTGGCCTCCTTGCGCTCTGCAATCAGCTTTTCGTCCCTTCGAGAAAATGACCTACAGAAGCAACAGTGTGAATGTTGGATAAAGAACGGGAATATTTATGCCTTTAAAGACATATGGTCCACCTTTTCCCAGTGGACGATTATGGAACAGACCACCTGGGCTGAATACATGTGTACGCTGGTCATGCAAAAATTTGAGAATGCGCTTATGCAGATACCCACTGGATTAATGGACCTTAGGTCACAAATAAGAAGAGGCGATGTTCAGGGAGAGGGATGTTTGGTGCTGTGTCTGCTTTAATGGCTTACCGTGATATGACCGCTTTTTCCAACACCCCTCTAGAAACAGCTATGCCAATGAGAGAGGCGGCCCCTGTCTTTGTTAACGCACTTACCGATGCCCAAAATAATGGCCGAGGGGCTGTTGAGGCACACTGGCGCAGGCTTTGGGTTCATGTTTCTTGGAAAAGGTCAGAAGTAATGCAGTTAAAAGAACAATTACCAGATCCCCGGAAGAATCCGGCTGCCTTTTACAGAGAATTAGGTCAGGTTATATCTGCAGGTACTCTCGTTCTTGAGGATATAGATTTACTTTTTGGTACGGTTGTCCCCACTGAAATTTGGGACAAGATTCGACATACTGATCATGAAGTGGCGTTGGGAGGTAAATGGGCTGACCTAGAGGCTATGGAAGAAGCAAGGGTAGGAGGGACTAAACCAGAAGCTGCCATCCTGACTTTGCCCGGTAAAATAATAACGTTTATGAAAACACTTTTGCCGGAAACTGTCATTAACTCGGATAAAATAAACGCCTGTAGGCAGCGAAAAGATGAGAATGTGGCTGACTTCTTTACCCGTTTTGAGACAGAATACAAGGGACATAGTGGTTTGGATCCCCGGACCCCAGGTTCTGGCCCAGTGTTTGTCGATAAGTTTGTCAGCAACTTGCTTCCTGAGATTTCCACCAGGCTTAAGAAAGTTGAAAGTACGTGGTCTGCCCAAACTATAACTGGTATCTTGGCTATGGCACAATATCATGAGAATAGGGAGAATGAAGATAGAGACAAGGAAAGTAAGAAGGTTAGGGATCTTAAGACTAAGGCACTTCTGCAGCAGGCTTACCCTCCCCGAGGTCCCGATGCCCGCGGGAATTTCAGACCTCAACCCCAACACCCTCAGAGGGCTCGCCAGTCTACCCCCTCCAGCCCTCAACATACGGGAGCCCTCCAAACAGATCAGTGTGCTTATTGTAAGGGGTACGGCCATTGGATAGACGAGTGTCCCGTGTTAGCTGAAAACATCCGAACAGGGAAGACTCGGCCTCGCGCTCCCAGGGAGGGAAGGCCGACTAGGGACAATGGCCCGCCCCATCCACAGGATAAAGAACGTAGGCCCAGGGATCACGTTCCCGCCCGGCCGCGCCCGGCCAATAGGTTTGATGGGTACGAAGCAACACGCACTTATTACAATGATGATTATGACGAAGTTGATGAGATAGGGTCCTACCAAGCATAGGACAGCCAGGAAAGGGGTATTACCAGAGTGCAAATTCCAGTGGATCAAAGGGGCCCGTATGTTCAAATGTCAGTTGTGGGGAACGATCAGAATTTTCTTTTGGATACTGGGGCCACCAGGTCTTCTATTGCACGTCTGTCAGTCCCGGAGGCACCCCTTTCTGGCAAAATAAATGTCTCCGTGGGTTTTGCAGGAACACCTGTGACGAGCCCTGTCTCTGAACCCCTCCCTCTCGATATTGGCCCTGCACATGTTGACGCTCCCTTGGTCCTTACTACAGGTTGCAGTGAAAACTTGTTAGGCATGGATTTACTGAAAGCTCTGTATGCGACCATATCATGTAGTCCCCAAGGTGTATCCCTAACAATTTCTCCCACCGCAGCTTCCTATATGTATCTGTCTGGTCCCCTCCCACCAGAATTGCAGTTGTTACCTTCCTCCCTCTGGGCATCATCAGACACTGATGTAGGGTGTCTCAACATATCCCCTCATGTGGTACGCATCCAGCCAGGTGCACTTCTCCCCCGCCTCCGGCAGTATCGACTACCCGCGGAAGGAGAAATGGCCCTTTTAACAATAATATCTGAATTAATGGACAAGGGCGTAGTGGAGGAAACACGTGGCAATATCTGTAACAGTCCCATTATTCCCGTTCTTAAAAAGACCAATGGAGATGCTCTCTCCCCTAAAATATACAGATTCGTGATTGACCTGAGAGCCCTTAACAAAATAACAATCTCCCAATATCCAGTTGTCCCCGACATTACAGCCCTCTTAACGATGGTCCCTTCTGACGCAACGCACTTTTCTGTCATAGACCTGAAGAATGCTTTTTCAGCATTCCTATACATCCTGACAGCAGACATTTTTTGGTTTCTCCCTTGGTGGGCGAAGCTTTAGATTCTGCCGCGCCCTCAAGGTTTCACCGAGAGCCCCAGTATCTATAGTCAAGCCCTCAAAAGTCAACTAGATTCCTTGGAACTCCCTGATAACTCCACACTATTACAATATGTAGATGACCTCCTCATTGCTGCAAATTCTGCCCCATCATGTAAAGAAGCTACTCTCTGTTTGTTACGCCACCTTGCCCTCCATAATCACAAAGTCTCTTTAAAAAGCTTCAGTTTTGTCAAGAGAAGGTGACCTATTTAGGCCATCTCCTCTCGAAGGAGGGAAGGCAGCTCACCGCTGATCGTGTAGCCATTATCAATGCTATGACGGCCCCACGAACACAAAAGCAGGTGCGAGCCTTCATAGGCCTAACCTCATACTGTAGACAGTGGATTTCCAACTTTTCGGCCATGGTCAAACCTCTTCTTGCCCTCACCACTAAAGACATATCAGACAGTTCCTTTCCATGGACTAGAGAGCATGCGCAGGCCTTCCAAGATTTAAAGAGGGCTCTGTGTACTGCTCCAGTCCTCGGTACTCCTGATTATAGCAAGCAATGTTTTCTTTTTGTACATGAGACAGACGGCTGTGCATGCGCTGTCTTGACCCAGATGTTCGGAGGTCACCATCGGCCATGTGCCTATTTTTCAGCCACCTTAGATCCTGTTGCAAGGGCTCTCCCAGGATGCCTACGGGCGACCGCTGCGGCCGCCCTCATGGTCCGTCAGAGTGCGGGGATCGTCATGAACTCCCCTGACTCTGATGGTCCCCCATTCTGTAGATACCCTCCTTAACACCAAGACACAGTACCTCACTAGCGCACGACTCACAGGATATGAACTGACACTCTTTTCCAGCCACATTAACATCAAGAGATGCACTGTACTGAACCCCGCAACATTACTCCCACTGGATACTCAGGATGCCCGCCTAGACCCACATGACTGCATATTAAGGACAGAGGAGACGACGAAGGGACGGGTTGACTTACAGGATACCCCGATAGCAGAACCAGAAGGTACACTATATGTGGACGGATCAAGTCTCAGAGGGCCAGATGGTAACACCTCAGCCGCCTATGCCCTCACGACATTAGGACAAGTAGTAGAAACAGCTCAGATTCCGCAGTGCTCTGCTCAAGCAGCAGAATTAGTGGCCCTCACTAGAGCCTGTGAGTTAAGCAAAGGGATGACGGTAAATATTTATACTGACAGCCAATATTCCTTCGGGTGGCCCACAACTTCGGGAGGTTATGGAAAGAAAGGAATTTCCTTACTTCCCATGGGACCAAGATTCAACATGGCCCCCTAATTCACCGATTGTTAGACTCCCTGACACTCCCCAGAAAGGTGGCCATTATAAAATGTAAGGCCCATAAGAAAGTGACAGATGATGTTGGGAAAGGCAATGCCCTGGCTGACCAGACGGCCAGACAAACAGCTCTTAGAAAAAGGGAAGGAATGTATGTAGGAGGTCCCGCTAGGTGGGTGGCAGACGAGGGCATGGTTGAAAACACAGTACAGAGTGTGATCGATATTCAGTCCCATACTACTCCTGAGGAACTACGGGTGTGGAAGGAGCAATTAGCAAAGGAGGGAATTGATGGTTGCTGGGTCCGCACGACTATGGAAAGACAACGGATGTTACCCGACAGTCATGTGCTACCAGTAGTTACGATGGCCCATGGTCCTGCTCACATTAGTGCAAAAGGGATATGTAAACTGTTGGAACCTACATGGTACAACTCTAAGATACCAACATATGCTGAAAAGCTGGTTAAAACATGCATGATTTGCCTAATGTATAACCCAGGAAAAGGCACAGTTACTCCTAAGGGAGGATTCTCTCCTCCTACCTTCCCTTTTGAAGTCCTCCAAATAGATTACATCCAGATGGACCGATGTAACAATTTAAAATATGTCCTAGTGGTGGTCTGTACCTTCAGCCGATGGGTGGAGGCCTACCCCGTCAAAGACTGCACCGCTATCACTACCGCCAAAATGCTATTAAAAGAGTACCTCCCACGATTCTGTTTGCCCCGCTTGGTCTGGAGTGACAACGGGACACACTTTACGGCTCAAATTATGGAATATATCTGTACAGCATTGGGTATAAAACAAAAATTTCATGCAGCTAACCACCCCCAGTCAGCAGGTCTAGTGGAGGTGTACAATGGCATCCTAAAAACTAAAATGGCCAAAATAGTAGCCGAGACAGGTGTCACTTGGGTTGATGCTCTGCCCTTGGCCCTATTGTCTACAAGAACAACAGCCCACACCAGGATAGGGCTATCCCCCATGAGATTGTGTTCGGGAGGCCTGCCAATGTATGGGGTGTCCCGCGGCCTAAGAAACTGTCTGATGTTGAATACCCTGTATTAACTGATTACCTGTACAGTCTAACTAATACCTTTCGTACTCTTTATCACCAGGTGAATGAGGCCATACCTGACAAAAGCGAGGGCCCAGGACACGTTATCCAACCTGGAGATTGGGTCTCAGTGAGGAATTTTCAACGGACTAAGAGCCTCGAACCCCGCTGGACACAGCCCCGTCAGGTGTTGCTGGCCACCCGCACCGCCGTGAAAGTAGAAGGTCGGAAGAATTGGGTGCATTCGTCCCACTGTAGGCGTGTGCCTCTGCCCCTCCCCTATGATCAGTGGGTGAGGGAAGGACAAGGAGACTCAGAAACAGAAACAGTCCCGACGTTTGTCCCATTCAGCGATGCCAGACTGCATTTTACATCTACGGAAGCAGAGAGTGACAGCATACTGAAAGGAAGGGTGGAACCCTCCCTTAACTCTGCTCAACGTCCAGAACAATTGTTTCCCGACCATACTGACCCTACTTCCGACCGATATAACTTGCGCCCCGAGGAAGGCTTGCCTTTGACTTCGCCAAGTGCCTATAGGCTGTAGGGCTGTGATCTCCCCGGCCGAGAGTAGTGCTGGTGTGTCAGACTAAGGTACGCCATAGGGCTCTTGGCACCTGCGCCCAGTGAAGCAATCACAGACAGCCACTAGAGGTCCCTGGCTTAGCACAATGGCTGCCGTCCAAAACACTAGAATCCAGAAACAATATGTCAGTCTCCGACATAGTAAATGCTTCATGGCCACCGTGGTGACGCTGTTTGTCTCCCTCATCCTGTCTATTCTTGGTTGGCTGTTACTAATCTACCATCCTGTTACCTCACCAACCCCTACCCAAACTCCTGCAGAGCACCAGTATTACACGCTACCAGCCCACGAGTTACCCCGCCGTGCAGAATTCTTCAATAACACCTTCATCCAAATGTTGCATCATCATCAGCTGATCATGAACATTTCCAACTGCTGGGTTTGCGGACTGATGCCGCATTCCATGATACACCCTGTCCCATTCTTTCCCTACCCCTTTTCCATCTCTGGGTCTTGTCTTGCATGGTGGATGTTGATACAGGAGGCCTACACTGTCAATGGTACTGCCAATTCTGCCCTTGGAACATTTCAGGATGACTTCTGGCGGAACAGATCTGGCCATGCCAATGCTCCTTTTGCCCGACCAGCTCATCCACATCGCTACTATCACCAGATGAACTCGGTGAGATGGTAGTATTCAACTCAACCACTCGACGAACATTTTCCAGATTCCGCACAAGAAGGATACTGCCCGATGAACGAGACACTGTGAATGTCATAAATGTGCAAGGCCGTGTCTGCATCCATGGCCTAGGGACTAAGAAAGTTGGTACCAGTACTTGTAATATCACAAAATCTTTAAACTCTACATCTCCTCCGAAGCTGGTGGCATCCCCCAACACCTATTTTATCTGTGGCACTGCCGCCTACACTTGGCTCCCCCGTAACTGGTCTGGTACCTGCTATCTGGCCTTCCTCCTTCCACCAACGTATTCTACCCATGGGAGTTACCACCTGTTGATGAAGGGCGCTCTGCGTCGCTCACGTAGGGGCGCCATATCCGCCGAGGATACAGCAGGCCAGGAAACCGGGGACTTCCTTAAAGGTTTCCTTCCATTCTGGGGCCCCATGGCAAACAGTCGGGCTGTACGAGGACTGACCAGGGTCCTTGAAGCCACCATCACAGTAACGGCTGGTGCCCTCTCCAACATCACTGCAGAACTACAGGCGGACCGCCTTATAACACTGCAGAACCGCATGGTCCTAGACGTCCTCCTTGCTGATCGTGGTGGTGTGTGTAAATTGATCGGCTCCAGCTGCTGCGTGTACATCCCAGACAACGCACCTTCAGTGTACTATGCCATCCAACGTCTGCATCGCCTTTCTTCCGAAATTCATCTGGATAAAGGCAACTGGTCCCTCACAGGCTGGATCTGGGGCCTCCTTTCCCAGTGGGGGTGGAGGGTCCTCATCTTCCTTGCCTTGGGAATAACTGTCCTGGTCTCCTGCTGTTTGTGCTTTCAGTGCCTGCCAGTGCTCTGTACAATGTGTGTCCAGACCATCCAGCCTCCACCCTCCAACATTCACAACACCAATATGATGATGATGCTCCAACAAGAAACCGATGGCCTTATGAACATTGACATTTCTTAAAGTATTTGCCACTCAATGGCAAAAGGAGGGTCTGAGGAAAAGTGTTCTTCTGATCGGCATCATTTGTACCGGGACTCCATTGTTTTTCATTGCCATTTCGTGTCAAACACTTCCACACGACCCACCTGGTCGTTTCTGCTGATGCCTGAGGAAATTCTAACTAACACGACAAAACCATCTTGCAGCCTGCATTTCTGCCCAGGAACTGTCGCACACCCAACCCCCTGTTCTTTGCAGTTCAACAGAAAACCATGAGACACTCACGCCCTGTGTAAATGATTTGTTTCCCATCTCCTGCTCCCTGCCTGGTAAACATCCTTGACACCGTGATCAGGTTATCTGGACAATGGTCTGACTGCTGGGCCTTGATCAGGGTGATTGGACAATGGTTTGAATGACCGAGCTTTGATCAAGCTGATCGAACAATGACCTGAATGACCGTGCTTTGATCAAGCTGAGTGAACAATACTTTGAGTACCAAGCCTTGATCAGGTCACCAACTACAAACACCGTCTGGATCTGGTTATCAACTGCAAACACTGCCCTGATTGAACAATGGACTAACAGCCAAAAGACTGGAATGAAAAAGTATAAAAGGCTTGTAAGCTGCGGAGTAAAGCAGCAGCCTCCTCTGTCTTGTTTCTAACGAGCTTGGGACTCTGTTCCATAGCCCGGGCTATTTGAATAAATCTGGGTTCCTCCTGCAGACGAAGGCTCCTGTGTCTCCTTTTACTACGTATGAAGGGTATGGAAGACTTGGGCAATTCCCCACCGCCGAGACCCAGTAAGTGGGTTATTCCGGTTCTTCAGTCCAGACAATCGAAATGTGTCTTCAGGTGAGTCTTGTTCCACAATGAATCTGAAGACGCACCCACAGGGAAACCCTTAAGTACCCTAGGGAAAGGGTTGAATGTCTCTGGGTCCCTATTAGAGGAGGGGCTGGACCGAGGGGAGGGTTCTCCCCTGTCCTTTGTCCAGTTACGTGCCAGAGCGGGAACCAAGGATACCTGAACTGGCTCAAACTGGAGTATGCAAGGAGGACACCAAATTTGCCCTTCAAAGTAGTCTGGTGGCGCTGGAAAGCACCCTCACTCCAGCCCAATACACTAAGTCCTGTCTGGGAGGAGGGGGGGGCGTGGTTTGCCGAGCTGCCGACTGGCTGCTCTGTGAGCGAGCTCCGCCGGCCGGGGATTTATCCTGCATTAATCCGCATAAATACGGGAGCTGAAGCAGTGCTCTTATCGCTTCGTTGGAAGCGGAAACTTTGAGGAGTCCAACGGTACGACTGCTGACCCCCGCCGCCACTCCCCAGTACAGATACGAAACCCGGCGTCTGTGAGCGGGGAAGGAGACGCGCTGAGCGGTGGGGCGAGACGGCGGCCGAATCTACGTGAGACCGAGGCTCCAGGTGAGGCCTGTGGAGCGAATATCCGAGCTCGCTGGCAGGCTGCAAGGATTTGGACGACGGGGGTGTGAACTCGCTGGGTGCGCTGCCGCCCGGTTTATCACTGGTGGAGGTGCGCTAAGAGACGTTACCGAAAGCCTAAGGCCTACCGTGGGGTCCCGAGGGAGCCATTTTGAGAGATTGCCTGCGTAGAGGGAGCCAAATACGGAGGTGGGAGTCACGCTGCGAGGGGGCTCTGCAAGGGGCCACATTTTGTAGTCTGGAGGCCGCAATTGCACCGAGGACAGCTGTTGCTGCAGATCGCGGTGAGACAGGGAGTGTGTATGGACTGGTGACGAGTTCCCATGCACGGGCGTGGCGGAGCCGGCCGAGTCGACGGTCCACCCCCATACTGCCGCCATTGACATTGGGACCCGCAAACTGACTCCCCGCGCTGTGACGCTGGATATTGGTTTCTGGGGATTTGAGCAGGACTGAGATGTTGTGAAGTTACGGGCACGGCGCAGAGAGAATACATGTCAAGGCGCAGAGGTAACTATTGGCGCTTGTGACTCGGTGTGTACAAAAGGAGTCGCGCTGTGTGCACCTGTTGATTGTCTAGATTGCACGGGCAGTGAGTGGTGCGGGGGCCGGAACTGGTGCATCTGCCACGTGAGGGACAATTTACCGGGCGCTCCGACGCACGAGCTGACCAGTGAGCGAAACCAGGGCCTGGGTCAGCAGAGCAACCCCCCTACCTCTGGTTGGCTTTAAACTCCAGTACGGTCCAGAATATGGGGAAACAGGACGCTAAGCAACCCAAAATCAGCTTCGATCAGCGGAGGACGACCCGCCTGACGGAGTCTGATCCGGAGTCCGCTACAGGAGGCCCCACGGAGGGACATCTGGGAGACCAGGGTGAGGACATGCGCACGCTAATGCTGGAGATGCGCTCCAGTCTCCGTACCATAGATGCGAAGCTGGACACGTTGACGTCGAAAATGGAATCAGTGAAATCGCAAGTTGGAGTGCACGAGCAACGACTGGACGTGCTGGAAAATAAACAAACCGAATACCACGAGTTCCAAGTGGAGACCAAAGACCAGCTACTGCAGATGGATAGACTGCTAAATGTTATCCGTGCCAAAAATGAGGATTTGGAGGCGAGATCACGCCGTAACAACCTGCGGATCACGGGGATCCCTGAAACTACAGCCATTGGCAAGATGGAGACGTATGTGTCGGAGTTGCTGCAGGCCCAATTTGCCGGGCACCTGTCGCCAGTCTTTGCGGTGGAAAGAGCACACCGTACGTTGGGCCCTAGACCACCTGTGGGAGCTGCGCCTAGGCCCATTTTGGCGAGACTCCTAAACTACCAGGATCGTGACACGGTGCTGCGTCAGGCAAGAGGTATGGGAGCTATTACACATCAAGGGAACCAGATCGCCTACTATCCGGACTTCACGCCAGCAGTGCAAGCGGCACGACGCGAATTTTTGCCTGCGAAACGACTCCTGCTGCAGGCGCAGATCCCTTACTCGCTACTCTACCCTGCAAAACTTAAGGTGTCGCACGATGGGACATCACAATTTTTCACGGATGCGAAATCCGGACTCAAGTTTGCGAAACATGTGGGGGGCAAGCGAGCCAAGAATAAGCCCAGCTTGGAGGAATCTGTTGCAGCTCAGCTAAGTGATAATGACTAATTCCACTGCCATGAATCTCCTAGCCTCACTGCCAGAATGCGGTTATACGTCTCTCTGCTGACTTTAGTATTATATTGATGTGTGGGTTTGTGCATAATTCGGATTCTCAGCTATAGCCCCTCTGGGCTGAGGCCCTGATGGACGCCGGGGGTGGCGGCCCATGAACACTTACTTGACATGTTAATTTTTGGGGGACCTTCTATTGGGATGGGGGGATTGGTAGTACATTATATTGGAGCTTGAGATTTCTCCCATAGTAAGAGTGCCCGGTTTTCCACATTCAGAGTATACGACCTGGGCCTGTAGGGATGTCACGGGATGGTCAGGTTCAGAAACCGTTGGATTAATGTAATCCTATTAGTATACTACACTGCAAGTTACGCTCCCTTGCAGGTTCTCGGCCACCCTGCCATGGTAGGGAAGAGTGCTGGCACTCACACAACCCCATGGGAGTTTTCCCGGCAACTCTTACTTTGGTGTTGTATTGGGGGGGGTCCTTTTCAACCTGATTGGGGGGTTGGTATGGGTGGGGGGTGGTGGGAGGGGATTGTTGTTAGATGTTTTACTGGTGTATGGGAACCTTGCTGGTCGTTAAATGCACTTGATCCCAAGATACCTCCGTATACAGGGGGCTGTAGTAAAGCTTGGTATGTTGTTTTATCATGCATCATGAACCCAAGATAAACTGTTTATCGTGGAATGTCAGAGGTCTAAACGACAATAGGAAATCTAGATTGGTACATGCTTATCTAGCCAGACACAACATAGATCTATGCAAGTTACAGGAGACGCACTTAAACGGTGCACCTTCCCCGAGGCTGAAGCATACTAGATGGGGCCCGATCTACTCATCAGTGTATTCTAATTATGCACGGGGTGGCGGTCTTGATTAGACGTGGTGTGGACTGGAAAGAGAGGGAACTGCATACAGACACAGACGGAAGATATGTTATATTGGTCGGCACGCTGGGAGGGGTGCATATGGTCCTGGTTGCGATATATGGCCCCAATGTGGACTCCCCCGAGTTCTTTCAGGGGATCTGGGCTAAGGTTAAAGCGACAGGGTGCGATACGATCCTATGGGGGGGTGATTTTAATGTTGTGATGCGGGATGACATGGACAGACAGGGTTCGGCGCGTGCACACCATACTGCCGCTGGGAAAATGTTAAATGAAATAGTGGATGATGGAGACTTGATCGATGTTTGGCGATCGCACAACACACACACTAGAGAAGGCACTTGCTTCTCCGAACACCATAGGGCCTGGTCCAGTTTAGATTACTGGCTAGTGACCCGGGATTTAGCGAGTTGGGCGGTGGAGGTGAGGCACTTGCCGAGAACACTATCAGACCACTCCCCTTGTCTACTGAGTCTGGCACTCCCAGAGGCCGCGCGGAGAGCGTTTGAGTGGAGGTTGCCCCCGCATGCATTACTTGACGAGGCATTCAAGGAAGAGATACGCACGGATATAATTGATTACTTTACTCTTAATTCAGGGTCGGTTGCCACGGAGGCTTCATTGTGGGAGGCATTTAAGGTGGTGATAAGGGGGCAGTGCATATCGAGACAGGCAGGGGTACTCAAGGCTATACGTGGCACACTATCCGCTATAGAGGCACAAATCAAAGAGCTAGAGACGAGGATCTATCTGGAAGGCACACCAGACGGGTTGGCTCAACTAAAGGCTAAATTAATAGCATATGATGAGGAAGCGCAAAGGGAGGTGAAATTTCTTGGGAAGTATGCTGAAGCGCGTAGATATGGGGAGGGGGATCGGCCGGGTCGGACACTAGCAGGCATGCTCCGCCCGTCGCACTCTGCTGCTCACATACCTGAATTGATCACAAAAGACGGCGGAACAGCTCGGGGGCCAACAGCTGTTCTTGGGGAATTTTCATCCTTTTATGCCAAATTATATACTACTACACAATCGGGCAGCATGGAAGGTATGAAGCCATTTCTGGATTCCTTGGAACTAGTTTGGTTTAACAACAGACACAGGGAATATATGGATCTACCCTTTACGGTAGCGGACGTAGCAGACGTGATTAAGAGCCTGCCCTCGAATAAGGCCCCTGGTTCGGACGGGTTGACGACCGCATTCTACAAGACATATGTGGAAGAGGTGGCGCCCAGACTTCTTGCGGTATACGCTGAGGCTCAGGAGACCGGGATACTTCCCCCATCCATGAGAGAAGCGGTTATTACTCTGCTCAAGCCAGGGAAACCAGATACAGACCCTGATTCCTATAGACCCTTGTCACTCAATGTTGACGTTAAAATGTTGGCAAAATTGATAGCGAATAGATTGCAACCCATGCTCCCGATCATTGCCAGACCCGACCAATCAGGCTTTATACCGGGTCGATCCACCTCCCATAATCTAAGGACAGTTTTTTCGGTCCTCCATTATCTGCACCCTGATGTTCAGGCGGCAGCGGTATTCTTAGACGCGACGAAGGCGTTCGACTCTCTGGAGTGGCCTTACCTCTTTGGGATACTGGAGCGCATCGGATTTAGCCCTCTCTTTATAGGATTGATCAAATTGTTATATACGGAACCCACGGCTCGGGTCAGAGCCAATGGCCTTGTGTCGGCGCCATTCTCGATCACGCGGGGCACACAGCAGGGGTGCCCTCTGTCCCCTCTGCGGTGGCGATGGAGCCTCTGGCAGCGCGTATCCGTCAATACCACACGGACAAGGGAATAGGCTTCGGCTCTAGACGCCTATTAATATCTCTGTATACCGACGATGTTACCTTATACATCTTAGACCCGGCACGGAATCTAGACATTGTACTGAGGGAATTCATCCGATTTGGTGGGCTGGCTGGGGTGTCAATAAATTGGGGTAAATCATTAATATTCCCCTTGACGGATACAACCGAAAAGGTGACCTCTGAATTCCCGCTGCAATGGGAGCAAGAGAAGGTGAAATATCTGGGGATTTGGATCAGTCGCGACCTACAGGAATTGTGGAACCTGAACTATGGTAGAGCCATTGGCTGGCTTGAAGAGAAGGTGGCCATATGGGCTCGTCTACCTTTGTCATTGGCAGGCAAGATTGCGCTGACAAAGATGGTGATATTGCCTAAATTTTTGTATTTGTTTGTGAACCTGCCGCTCATGCTGACGCAATCATTCTTTGCAACACTGAGATCATTGCTCATCTCTTTGGTATGGGCGGGGGGACAGGCCCGTGTGTCATGGGAGTTACTGACTCCGCCGCTGAGACAGGGAGGACTGGAAGCCCCGGATATGAAACTTTATGCACTTTGTGCACAGGCGCAATTTTTGCACCATTGGGTATACCCAACACCCTATCAACCGCATGTGGCAGTGGAAAGGGATGCAATGGCGCCGGTACCACTGTCGGTTGCACTATACCAGCCATATCGCCGCTCTACAACCGACGTAGACCCGCCTGAGACCCTGAGATGGGCTTGGGATGGCCTGAGACGACGGGCGAGAGCCCCAATATTGTACGCCCCATCTATCCCGTTAGCCCAAAATCCAATGTTACCAAACATAAAGGGTGAACTCAGCAAGGCGAGGGCACAAAAGATGAAGCTCCATACCTTAGCCGATCTGTACCCGGGGGATACTTTTCGGGACCCCCCCAAGGGCAGAGGAAGGCCCTACAGTGCCGTTTGGGGAAGCATTTTTATACCACAAGCTACGTGCTGCATGCCGTGCTTTACATTGTGACTTTCCGGCTCCCCCGCCTACCCTGGCTGCCTTGGAAACTTTACTCCGATCGCCTTCCCCACGTCGGCTTATAACTAGACTTTACATGACTTTGCAAACGGATGCCCCTGTGACATGTCCGACTGCACTATTGAGATGGAATGCTGAACTAATGCCCCCAGTATCTGAGGACCAATGGGTGTACTGTTGCCACCAGCTGACTGAGTTGTCGCCTAACTATAAACTTCGGCTTATTCACTTCAAATTCTTACATCGGTTTTACAGGACACCCACTGGCTTAAAACGAATGGGGCTGAGGGAAGATGATAATTGCTGGAGATGCGGGGCGGCCTCTGCATCCTTTCTTCACATGGCGTGGGATTGTCATAGATTGGCAGACTATTGGTCACAGATTTTTAGATCCATCAATCAAATATTAGGCTTGTCCCAGGGCCCGTCTCCACTGTTGGGCCTATTGGGGTATGTCAAGGAAACGCACACACAAAAGTGGAAATTACATGCCCTACTGTTATTGTTTGCTAAGAGGCAAGTCGCAGTTCATTGGGGGAGGCGGAGAAAGCCCACACTGATGGAACGGGTCAGGGAAGTGACTTATGGGCGGGTCCAGCTAACTACTTTCTGGGAATTGATGCCGCCTGCTTCCAGACCCCGGGAGATATGGGAACCATTTATTGCTTGGGTCCGGGAGCACTTGAGCGCAAACGACGCAGACCAGATAGATACAAATCTCCCGGGCGGGTGTAAAGTTGTGTCGAATCGAGCAGTATGTACGAGATGGGGGTCGGGGTGCCGGATGGGCACTGCTGGTTGCTTTCAATATTGTCACCTCTGTGAATCCACTGATGCATGTTAATTGATTATGATGTTGCACAATTACGGAAATACCATGGATATATGATGTTGGTTGATTACCAGAAGGTTATATTTTGGGATATCCTCTCAACTGATCCACCAGATTTGTTTTGTTGTTGTATAAACATTTGTCGTGTTTTATTAAAAAAATGCTAATAAACAAATTAAAAAAAAAAAAGTCCTGTCTGGGAGGTGGTCACAGCTCCCTGTGACGGGAAACCTATTGTTCTACCTTCCCATGCCCAAGCTCAGCTCGGCAGCAGGAGGGCAGAATCGTGTCTGTGGTAGGCAGCAGCACTAGATTGCTGATAGACCCAGAAAGGCTGTTACCGGGAGTAATGAGGGGTCCCCTAAGGAGCCCCCCAATACATGGGATGATACTTCCAGCACCGGAATCAGTGTTGGGTATGATTCCAACATTTTTTATACCAAAAATGACCTGGTGCGGTGCAGCCATTATATAGTTAGACATCCCGTAATGACTGAGGTCCACTATATACCTTAAAATGGCTGACTGCACTTACAAAGCCTGGAGAATCGACTTTGGAGTTTGTAGGGGTGTCCTGCTCATGCAGGGGCACTCTCACACTTGTAACCAAGCACCCTGCTTACCATAGGGGTGACTTTTAGGTTTTAAGTGCAGTGACCTCAGATATAAGGAAGCTTATATCGGTCATGAGAGGTGCAAAAACCGAAACTGCAATGACCGACCTTTAGTCAGAGTTTAAGTGGACTCCCATGGGTGGAACAATACATGCTGCAGCCATGGGAGACCCCTGATGTACCTATGCCCTGGGTACCTTAGCATCATATACCAGGGACTTATAAGGGTACGCCAGTAGCCAATTGTGGATGAACCAAAGTACTTATCAAAATCCTCAGCACACGTCTGCAAAGTAATGTTAAATAACAATGCAAGTCTACACAAATTATAAACACAGTATTTGAAATCTTCTTTTTCTTTTTTTAATTCTTTTCTTTCTGTTATTTCATAACGTTCTCAATCAGCCAACACGTGTTTCGTCGCAAACACTGGGAAATCGTCACGCGACTTTCTCAAGGCAGAATAAACAAAATAAAAAACATACATAAAACTGGTGTACACAAACTTAATTCAAATGTTACCGTGACATAATGTGCAAGTGCATAGGCATGCACATGGTGGACCTATAGTGCAAAAAAGTGACTTCGTGAGCATCAATGTGTGAAAGATTAAAATCAACATATTGCACAAGTATAACCTATAATCACTACATCCAGGTGATGGAGAAAAACCTATATAGGTGAAATACTACCAAAACCCGAAAATGTCCAAAGGTTATCAAGACCCGGCTGCAAGTACGAAAACCTGAACATAATTAAAGAAACACCTAGCCCGTGTATGTCAAACCCATATCTCACGCATTGAGTAAACACAGCCCTCAAAGACCAAGAAGTGAGGGCAGTCTCATCCATCTAACCAAAAAATCATGCATCATCAAAAAAGTTATTTTTCTATATTCAGGTACCTTAAATGTCATAGGTAATGATCTATGTGGAAGTAAGCAAAAGAGTACAATTAGAAAAAGCCTGTCATGAGTAATCCTGTTAATCTAGTGCATGTCCAAGACAATATTACGAGTCATATCATCACCTACTTTCCATGTGGTGATAATTCAATCCCACACACGTTAGAATGTAATCCGAGTCTGGTATCCTTGCTTCAAAATGTTCTGTATCAGATCTTTGTACACTTCCAATGAGACCACTCTGAAAATAAAAAGGAAAAATTCTGGTGTAACCGGCTTCCCTTAAGGACCTTGGTCTGCATAAAAACACTTCCCGTAATCAGTACCTCCATGATGCATCGGAAAAGAACCAAAAGTGGTTCACCCCATTGCTTTAATGCCAAACTACCGCACCATTTGTAGTCTAACCGCAAACCAAGAATTCTTACCGCTAAGCGTCGTCGTTATTCCGCAACTCAATCAGTCAGTCCGGTCCTCGAGTACGAGACCCGGAAATGAAGCTTTCCCGTAATTATATACTGGGAGCAATAGTGGTGGAAAGAGGACTAAATCTGCCCTTCTAAACGGCAGCCATCTTTTAGTGTTCAGAGGTCGATTCAATACATATATTGGAAATCTAATGCCATCCACTAACCTGCAGGCTCTGAAACGCACTACGTGGGATTTAAATACCCCGATAACCGCAACCTGAAAACCTGGTTAATAAGAGAAATGCCGGTACGTCCCCAAACCAACGACATCTTACTAAGTGTCACTTGAAAATCAAAATCTCCCGTTGCTAACATAAGCATATGTAATCAGTGGCTCCAGTTAGAGCTCCAGTAAAAGCTAAGCAAGGGATATTTATTCTTGAAATTAACCTGGTTATCGCAACCTAAAAGACCCACGAATAATGCATAAAATACCAGTATGTCATCTGACCGACGCCATTTTCCTAAGTGTTTGTTTGGAAATACGCATATCCTACTATCCAAATACACGCATAAAGTCAGTGGCTCCTGTTAGAGCTAACTAATGGAATGTCACTTGTTGAGAGTGAACCCTTCATTTCCTAGGTATGCAACAACAATAGTTAAAGGGCTTTAAGCGTAAAAGCCTCCGATTAAAAAATTCTTCAACCTAATTCGAGCTGTGCTAAAAGTATATTGTGTTTCTCCATCTCCTGGACCGCTCGCACACGTTTACTAGTGTCTAAAAATTATATAAACCGAATAAGGCTGGAATTAACGGTACATTTCAAAAGGGTTGCATATGTCGAGAAAGACATACCCGACTCATACATTCCTAGTGCTTATACAATACAAAGGCAACCAAAGATACAGATTATAATTATTCTGAAATTGTAGTCTTCGATGTAAACACAGTGCAGCTATTGATAAAAGGTCTATTTCAGTGACGGTAATCTGCACATATCCCCTTAAGATCTCACATGTTGTGATAGATGTTTTCCTTCTGAATGTATACATCTCCCCAGAAAGTAATGAAGCTCCTGGTCTCTGTGCTGCGTAGTCTGAGAATCCAAAGGGCTTCACATCTGCGTAAAGTCAATTCCCTGTTGCCTCCTCTAGGGTGCCTCAGGATTTGGTCAATGCCATAAAATGTAAAGGTCCTGTTTCTGGTCTGTGAGGGTCTGGTTTTTACCATATAGTGCCCCAGGCCCATCCTGCCCCACACCTGAAGCATGAGACCCTACTATAGGCCCCACCAGCCAGCAGGTAGGAATCTGTTAAGTTGACCATACCGTCTCAATGGTTCTTTTAACTTAAGTAGGCCCAGTGCCTCTCAAATAGCTTTAGAAGATATTTCTTCTGCGACACACACGAAGCTTCAGCTCTGTCCCTTTTGGTAGACAACAGCCCAAAGCCCCCACTCCTTCGCTGTCCTCGACTTGCTCTTCTCACAACCACAATACCACAAGAACACGGAACATCTCAAACTAAGAGGAACTCAGTGGGGTAGGTTGTGGTGGGGGCCACTTGTCACCTTTCAATCTTTCATATTATTGTATTTTATGCTAGCTTTAATGTAACTAAGACATGCAGCATGACGTGAGAATATGACCTTTTGGTAAACTTTTGTAATGTGGGTGTCACTTCTGTGTTCCTAATATTTCCGAGAAGTGTCCAAAGGTCTACAGTCAATAGTTCCTCATTTAATGAGTATAAAAGAGCTGCCCAAAGTCCATTCGTCGAACTACCTCGCACAAATGACCCCTTGGGTCATGACGCATGTGTAGTTTCCCTCAGCCTTCTTCTCTAGCGTCTTTGGCTGAGGCTATAATGCTTATTGTATTTTGAAAATGCTTTCTTCTCTCTCTCTCTCTCTCTCTCTCTCTCTCGGTCTCTCATCCCCTCCCTTTTCCTTGCATTGACGTAGTCTTAAAGCTTATAGTATTGCATGGTTTAGCTTAGAGACGTGTCTCTTAGACACTTGATTATTTATTAAAGATTGCACGAAGTTATTTGTTGAGATGAAACTTTGCCTTTGACATTTTCTTGTTTAAATTTGTTCTTGAAATAAAAGTGCCACTCTGACTCATTTCCTACGTTTCACACAAGTGTCTTATTATCTTTAGACAGCAGCACCCCTGCTCAAATTAAGCCGGGTGAAAACACCACCCTCCAACACGGCGTTTCTTCAGGGTATCCATATACACAGTGGAAGAATGGCCACAGGCGGGCTGGGCTGCCTTGTATTGGACCTGGAGAAGGCCTTTGATTCCTTAGAATGGAGCTACCTGTTTACAGTACTAGAGAAATTTGAGCTAGGCCCAGTTTTCATCCAATTGACACGTCTGCTCTACACCAACCCTACAGTCAGAGTCAAGGTGGGACCCTACATCTCAGATCCCCTTCCAGTGCAGAGGGATACATGGCAGGGGTGCCCTTTCTCCCCGCTCCCGTTTGCGCTCGCAATGGAGCCATTAGCAGAAGCGCTGCGTACCCAGCTGGGTGACGGAGTGCCCCTGGGAGATGCCACACATCAAGTGTCGTTATATGGCGATGACCTCCTTATCTATATTAGAGACATCAACGGTGCCCCCGCCCGACTGGCGCAACTACTGGAGGAATTCGCTGTGTTCTCTGGATTAACTGTAATTGTAGACAAGTCCTATATTTACTCATTTAAAGAGGGACTCTAGGACCCCAACTTCGTTATGAGCGGTAAAAAGGTTCGGTGGGCGGCAGACACGTTCCGCTACTTAGGCAACCAAATCTACCATCAAACAGACGATCTAGTTGATGGGAACCTGGGCCGGGCGGCGACGTCCCTCAGGTCGCAGATGCGATTTTGGAGTACGCTACCATTGTCTGTAACGGGCAGGGTTGCACTTACAAAAATGGTGGTACTCCCAAGACTTTTATACTATTTTACGAATCTGCCGGTCTATATCCCAGCCTCTTTCTTCACCCCTATAGAAAAGCAGATCCGTGATTTTATCTGGGGAAACGTCAGGCATAGGATGGCACAGCAGAAGCTGTATCTACCAGTGGACCAGGGAGGGATGGCGGCTCCTTGTCTCGAACATTACTATCTCGCCTCCCAACTTCAATGGGTGGCACGTTGGCTATCAAATCGACATTGCGGAGACACTGCAACTACGCGTCCGCCCTATCCCCTGCAACACATAGTCAGCCTTTTCCACTGGGTGCACGCTCAAGACCGCCGGAGCCCTTACTGCTTGATGTGGCCTATAGATGGTTCCGTAGAAGCCTGTATGTCACCCGCAGGGTGACCACCTATGCGCCAGCGATACCTTTGGAAGGAACTCCCAATGGACGCACGGTAATCTCTTCGCAGATACTTAAGAGGTGGCATGAGAATGACATCCAGACACTCTGAGACCTACATCGTGAGGGGGCTCTTCTATCATTGTAGGAAAGTGGCTCTGTATATACTGTACCCAAGTAAGGTTCAGGGTGTACAGAGTCCACAGTCCCCAGAGGGTTGACAGAGGCTAAAGTTAGATATAACCTTACTCTCCAAAGTGGTAGCTTGGTCGAGCAGTAAGGCAGTATCAGAGGACAGTGTAAAGCATTTGTTGTACACACTCAGTCAGCAAATGAAGCCACACACTCAAGAACTGAACTCTAGGCCAATGGTTTGTATATAAAAAAATATATGCTTGTTTTATTTTAGAACCAACAATAGGATCAAAATATACTTTCTCAGTATGAGATGCTTTGGTTATTCACCTTACAGATAGGCAATAGACTTTTTTGATAGTGGTTATCACAGTTGGTGCAAGAGGCAACACAGGGTCAAATTCAATGCAACATTGAACTCAATGGAAAATTATACTTAATTACAATTGATTACTTTGCAGAGCACTTTTCTAACCACAGGACTGGATCCTGGATTCAGTCCTGGGACACTTCCTGTAAACAGGTAAGAAAAAGCGTTTTGGTTATTGTAGTGATTTTTGAAGAATATTACTATATTTCAAAAGCTGACACTTAGACACTTTTCTGGGTAAAATTACCAATGTTATCCTATGAAAGGAAATACAGTGTGCAAGCAAAGTATGTTTACGTTACTTTTGTAATCCAGTGCTGGACTCCTAGGTTCAGCACTGGGACATTTACTTAAAACAGGTAAGTAATTACGTTTTTGTAGTTTGTTCGATTTTTAAAGAATATTTGTAAAAGACAGAAATCGACACTTAGAAGAAATTTCACAGAAAACCAGTCAATGGATCCCTATGAAAGAAAAGTGAGTTAACGGTAAGTAACGTTGCGATTACTTTTTAGGGCCAGTGTTGGGCACTCGGGTCCAGCACTGAGGCCCCTCCTAATACTAGGTGAGTATTTTCGTTTCGTGACTCGGTTGATTTTTGGTGAATATTCTAAAGTTTCAGAACTCCACACTTAGAAGAAATTTCGCAGAAAACCAGTCAATGGAACCCTATGGAAGAAAAGTGAGTTATCGGATTTCGGGTAAGTACTTGACTGGCAGGGTTAAGGTTCTGGGTAAGACTCAGGGGTCCCCCAGGATCAGGTAAGTACAGTTTTTACACCCTCAGCGGCACAGGGGCGGCCGGGTGCAGAGTGAGAAGGCCCAATGTTATCCTATGGCAGGCGGGGGCCCCGGGTTGGTGGCTGCTGGCAAGCAGGCCACGCGACTGTGGGAGCTGGGCTCCTGGTCACTTGCTCAGGGCAAGTAGGGAAGTAGGTTAGGATAGAGGTTGCACTTCCAGGGGCACTCGGGCGGCTGGGTGCAGGGTGCTTTGAGCCGTCGGGCGCTCAATGTTAAACAATAGAGGTCGTGAAAGGTGAAGAAAGGCTGCAGGCTCGGGGACGGTGATTCTTCAGGGACGACCAACACTTCAGGAGGTAAGTTGGGGTCTTGGAGGATAGGTAGACACCCAGGAGTTGGGCACAGGGGCCGTGGGGCGCCGGGTGCAGGGGTGTCTTTTGAGGTCGGGAAATCTTACCCCCTGCTGGTCGCGGTTGGAGGGGTCCCTTGTCCTGAGGCTGCAGGCGTCGTCTGGGTCGTCGAGGAGGGTCCTTGGCCACTGGATTCCAGGTCAGAATCGCCGGGGGACGTCCTCGAGGTCTTTGGTCACTCAGGCACAGGCTGGACTCGGCGGGTGCAGAGTGTGCAGGTTTCGCGGCTCCGTGCCAGGGCCGGGTCTTTGGTAGGTTTTCTTTGAGCAGTACCACTGCTCGTGGGAGTCCCTGGGTCGAAGGCTGTAGCACAGAAGTCAGGTCCTCCGGGGTTTGTGAGGTTGCTGAGGCCGGGATTCCGCAGGAGCAGGTTCAGAGGTCGACAGGCCGGTAGGGCTGGGGCCAAGTCAGTTGTTGTCGCCTCCTTTTTAGCAGCTGCACGGCTGGTCTTCTTGCTTCGTCTTCTCTTCTTGTTTTCGGATTTGGGAACTCCGGAAGGAAGGTTCAGGGAGCCCCTAAATACTAAATTTAGGGGTGGTTACAGGTAGGTAAGGGCAGGGACCAATGGGTCCCTTCCCTGGGGTGGGTACACCCCTATTCTGTTCCTCTCCAGTGGGAGGGGGCAGGAGCCTGTCCCTGGTTGGCCAGGTCCCCCATCCTCAAGATGGCGGGGACTCGAGTTTGTGCTTCACCTCGCCTCCCCCACCTTAGGGGTGGAGTTGGCAGAGGTGGGCACAACCCATTTCCTGCTTCTGGTTTTCCCGCCGGTTCTCCCGCCAGGAGTTGGGGTAGAACCAGTGGGGACCAGTTTGCTGGAAGCAGCAAATGGTCTGGGGAAACTCCAAAGGCGGCAGGCCTTTGAAGCTCCCCCTGCCCATCCTGGGGAGGAGGCTTTGGCACCTCGTCCCGGGATGTGCATTGTTTCAGGCCCCTGAGAGCAGAGGCTCTCGACCCAGGGGTCCAGAAACATGTCTGGTGGTGGCAGCCTGGGCAGCCACTCAGTCCGGACACTGGAGGTCGGGTTGGTTTCAGGGGGCATCTCTAAGATGCCCTCTGGAGTGCGTTTACATTAAATCCCACAATGGCATCAGTGGGGGTTTAATGTGCTGAGAAGTTTGATACCAAACTTCTTAGTCTTCAGTGGGGCCATTATGGTGCTGTGGAGTTCGTAATGACAGACTCCCAGCACCATATACTCTTAATGGCAGCACTGCACTTACAATGCCCAAGAATGGACTTGGGCACTGTAGGGGCACAGGGCTCATGCCTCTATGCCCTCACCACTGGCATAGTGCACCCAGCTAGAGGGGTGGCTGACCTAGGCCAGGGCAGTGGCTTGTAGGCATGGCACACAGGGATGTGAGCCATGTCGACTCTTCACTTTTGTTCTGCACCAAGACACGCAGCCTGCAAAGGCAGTGTGTGTGTGTAAAGGTGCAGGGTCCCTAAGGGTGGCACAACAAGTGCTGCAGCCCTTAGGGCCTTCCCTGGTCACAGTGCCCTGGGTACCCATGGTACCATTTACCAGGGGCTGACCTGTGGCCAGGGATGTCAATTGGGTGTAGGTATCAATGCAATTTTAGGGAAGGAACACAGGCCCTGGGTACCTGGTTGGCAGGAGCCCAGGGCACACTCAGTCAAAGTACATCAGCCATTCAGCAAAAAGTGGGGGCATACCATGTAAGAAAGATGGCACTTTCTCACACAACTCCCCCAAACGAAAGATGATGAGACTAACCTTGCCCTATGGAGTCTTCATTGTCTAAGTGGAAGAACCTGGAAAGGCCATCTGCATTGGCATGGGCAGTGCCAGGTCTGTGTTCCACTTCAAAGTCCATTCCCTGTAGGAGATGGACCACCTCAACAGTTTTGGGTTTTCTCCTTTCATTTGCATTAGCCACCTGAGAGGTCTGTGGTCAGTTTGAACTAGGAAGTGAGTTCCAAACAGGTAGGGCCTCAGCTTCTTCAGGGACCAGACCACAGCAAAGGCCTCCTCTCAATGGCACTCCAACGCTGCTCCCTGGGGAGAAGCCTTCTGCTTATAAAAGCAACAGGTTGGTCTTGGCCTTCATCATTGGTCTGGGATAGGACCGCTCCTATCCCTAGCTCAGAGGCATCAGTCTGCACAATGAACTGCTTGGCATAATCTGGTGCTTTTAGAATTGGTGCTGAGCACATTGCTTCTTTCAGAGTGTCAAAAGCCTTTTGGCAACAGACTGTCCAGTTTACTTTCTTTGGCATCTTCTTGGAGGTGAGTTCTGTGAGGGGAGTCACAATGGACCCATATCCCTTCACAAACCTCCTGTAGTACCCAGTCAAGCCAAGGAATGCCCTGACTTGGGTCTGAGTTGTTGGAGCTACCCAGTCCAGGATAGCCTGGATCTTGGGCTGTAAGGGTTGTACCTGGCCTCCACCAACCAGGTGGCCCAAGTACACCACAGTGCCCTGCCCTATCTGGCATTTGGATGCCTTGATAGTTAGGCCTGCAGTTTGCAGGGCCTTTAAAACCTTCCCAAGGTGGACCAGGTGATCCTGCCAGGTGGAACTGAAGACAGCAATATCATCAAGATAAGCTGCACTAAAGGACTCCAACCCAGCAAGGACTTGATTCACCAACCTCTGGAAGGTGGCAGGGGCATTCTTTAAACCAAAGGGCATAACAGTGAACTGAAAATGCCCATCAGGTGTGGAGAATGCTGTTTTCTGTTTGGCTCCTGGGGCCATGCCAATCTGCCAGTACCCTGCAGTTAAGTCAAAGGTACTCAGGTATTTGGCTGCACCCAATCTGTCTATCAGTTCATCAGCTCTTGGGATAGGGTGTGCATCTGTCTTGGTGACAGAGTTGAGACCCCTATAGTCCACACAAAACCTCATCTCTCTCTTTTCACCCTTTTGATGAGGTTTGGGGACCAGAACCACTGGGCTAGCCCAGGGGCTCTCAGAGGGCTCAATAACCCCTAGCTCCAGCATCTTGCTGACTTCAGCTCTGATGCTTTCCTTAACTTGGTCTGACTGACGATAGATCTTGTTTTTGACAGGTGCACTGTCACCAGTGTCCACATCATGGGTACACCAGTTTGTCAGACCAGGGGTCAAGGAAAAGAGCCCAGCATACTGCTGCAAGACTTGCTTGCAGTCAGTCTGCTGTTGGGCAGTGAGGGTGTCTGAAAAGACAACTCCATCTACTGACCCATCTTTTGGGCTGTGGGAGAGGAGATCAGGGAGAGGTTCACTCTCAGCTTCCTGTTCCTCATCTGTCACCATCAGCATGGTGATGTCAGCCCTGTCATTGTAGAGTTATAGGCGGTTCACATGGATAACCCTTTTGGGTGTCCTGCTGGTGCCCAGGTCAACCAGGTAGGTGACCTCACTCTTTTCTCTAGGATAGGGTAAGGGCCACTCCATCTGTCCTGGAGGGCCCTTGGTGCCACTGGCTCCAAAACCCATACCTGTTGCCCAGGTTGGAATTCAACCAGTGCAGCTTTTTGGTCATACCAGTGCTTCTGAAGCTCCTGGCTGGCCTCAAGGTTCTTGGATGCCTTTTCCATGTACTCGGCCATTCTGGACCTTAGGCCAAGCACATAGTCCACTATATCTTGTTTGGGTTCTTGGAGAGGTCTCTCCCAGCCCTCCTTTACAAGACAGAGTGGTCCCCTCACAGGATGGCCAAACAGAAGTTCAAAGGGTGAGAAACCTACCCCCTTCTGTGGCACTTCTCTGTAAGCGAAAAGCAGGCATGGTAGTAGGACATCCCATCTCCTTTTGAGTTTTTCAGGGAGCCCCATGATCATGCCTTTCAATGTCTTGTTGAACCTCTCAACAAGGCCATTGGTTTGTGGATGGTAGGGTGTAGTAAACTTGTACTGCACCCCACACTCCTTCCACATGTGGGTCAGGTAAGCAGACATGAAGTTGGAACCTCTGTCTGAAACCACCTCCTTAGGAAACCCTACCCTGGTGAAGACACCAATGAGGGCTTTGGCTACTGCAGGAGCTGTAGTAGTCCTAAGGGGAATAGCCTCAGGATACCTAGTGGCATGATCCACTACCACCAGTATGAATTTGTTCCCTGAGGCTGTGGGAGGTTCCAGTGGACCCACTATGTCCACACCTACCCTTTCAAAGGGAACCCCCACCACAGGTAGTGGTATCAGGGGGCCTTTGGATGGCCACCTGTATTGCTACTGGCTTGACAGGTAACACAGGAGCTGACAAACTCCTTCACCTTTTGGTGCATCTGGGGCCAGTAAAAGTGGCTAACTAGCCTTTCCCAAGTTTTGGTTTGGCCCAGATGTCCAGCTAGGGGATGTCATGAGCCAAAGTTAGGAGGAACTCCCTGTACTTCTGGGGCACTACCACTCTCCTGGTGGTTCCAGGGTTGGGGTCTTTTGCCTCAGTGTACAGTAATCCCTCTTCCCAATAGACTCTGTGGGTACCACTGACATCTCCCTTGGCTTCTGAAACAGCTTGCTGCCTCAGGCTTTCAAGAGTGGGACAGTCTTGCTGTCCCTGGCACAGCTCTTCCCTAGAGGGTCCCCCTGGGCCCAAGAGTTCAACCTGGTAAGGGTCAAGCTCTAGGGGCTCAGTTCCCTCTGGGGCTTCCAGGTTCTCTCCCTGAGGAGAGGGGTCCTGCTCTTGTGACTGTGTAGAAGCTGGTCCGCCAGTCTTCTTTCCTTTTCTCTTGGTAGGCTGGGCCATCATTCCAGGCTCCAACACTATTTCTTCACCCTGCCTTTTGCTCTGTGCTCTTGTTTTTACACACACCAATTCAGGGATGCCCAGCATGGCTGCATGGGCCTTTAGCTCCACCTCTGCCCAGGCTGAGGTTTCCAGATCATTTCCTAGCAGACATGCAGCTGGTAACTTCGGAGAGACCACTACCTGCTTCAGGCCAGTAACCCCCCCAGCCTAATGTCACCAGGGCCATGGGATGACTAGTGGTGACACTGTCAGCATTGGTGACTGGGTAAGTTTTCCCAATCAAGTATTGCTCAGGGGAAACCAGTGTGTCCCTCACCATAGTGACACTGGCACCTGTATCCCTCAGAGCCTCTACTCTAGTTCCATTCACCCAGGGGTATTGCAAATACTTCTTTAAGTTGGGTGGCCACACAGCTACAGTGGCAAATTCCACTTCCCCTAGGGAGACCAGACTTGCCTCAGTGGGTTCCCAGATTTGCTCAGGGTACACTTCTGATCCCATCTGTAAACTTGCTGCCCCAGGAGTAGCTGTACTGGGTGCCTTAGGGGCTTTGTTGTGGGGGCAAGTTTTGTCTACAGTGAGGTGTCCTGACTTCTTACAGTTATTACACCAGGCCTTCAAGGGATCAAAGTTCTTCCCCCTATAGGGTTGAGGCACATAGGGGTAGTTTGGGACCCACCCCCTGAACAGGTTTTTGGGGCCCTTTGGAAGACTCAGACTTTTTATCTTGGGGATTCTCACCACCTTTCCCTGGGGGTTTGGTGACCACCTTCTTTTGGTCACCCCCAGTGGTTGTCCTTGTCACCCTAGTCTTGACCCAGTGGTCTGCCTTCTTTCCCAATTCTTGGGGAGAAATTAGACCTAGGTCTACCAAATGCTGATGCAACTTTTCATTTGTGCAATTACTTAGTATGTGTTCCTTCATAAACAAATTGTAAAGTCCAGAAAAATCATGCACATTATGTCCAGCTAACCAGCCATCCAGTGTCTTTACTGAGTAGTCCACGAAGTCAATCCAGGACTGGGTCTGGGTTTTGTGAGCCCCCTGAATCTAATTCTATACTCCTCAGTAGTGAGCCCAAATCCCTCAATCAGAGTACTCTTCATGAGGTCATAGGACCCTGCATCTGGCCCAGAGAGGGTCAGAAGCCTGTCTCTGCAGTTACCAGAGAACAGTTCCCACAGGAGTGCCCCCACAGAGGTTTCTTTACTCTTCTTATTTCACAAGCCCTCTCAAAGGCTGTGAACCATTTGGTGATGTCATCACCTTCCTCAAACTTAGGGACAATCCCTTTGGGGATTTTAGGTTCAGAAGTTTCCTCCCTATCCTTATTTTTAGTATTGCTGCCACCATTGATGGGTGCTAAACCCATCTCCTGTCTTTCCTTCTCTAGAGCCAGGAGTCTGGTCTCTAGGTCCAGTCGCTTGGCCAACCTGGCTAACAAGTTGTCCTCCTCACTGAGGGTATCCTCAGTGTCCTCTCTGGGACCAGGACCACCTAGGTGGCCCCTAGGTCCCCAGAGGTCTATTCTTGGAGTTAAGGGTGCAGGGACCCTATCTTCCCTAGGAAGTGATGGAGGTGGGTTACCATCCCCATCCTCCTCATTCCTTTCCTCCTCTGTTGGGTCATCACCATGCTCAGAGGGGTGGGCTTTAGCATACTCAGCCAGGAGCTCCTGGAGCCCTTGTTTGGTTGGATGCTGGCCCATTGGTATATCTTTAAGTTTGCATAAGGACCTTATCTCTTTGAAAGACAAATGAAGATAAGGGGTGAGGTCGAGCTCCTCAACCAGTTCCTGTATGTCATTATTATCTTCACGAGTAGCTGGGTTCTTGTCTTGAGACATTTAAAAAAAAAAATTCTAACCCCTCTAACCTTGGCTATAGTGACTTTTTATTTTCTAAGATGCTACAGGGACTTAAGCAAGGCCCTAACAAGACTTTTAGTAATTTGGTAAAAAAATGCCAATTAAAAAAATCAGAATTCTAAAGGCAATTTAAGAGTTCTGTCGTGTGATCAGATGGTAACCAAGTAGTCCAACAAATGCAAGTTTGTATCCCACCGCTGATCCACCAATGTAGGAAAGTGGCTCTGTATATACTGTACCCAAGTAAGGTTCAGGGTGCACAGAGTCCACAGTCCCCAGAGGGTTGACAGAGGCTAAAGTTAGATATAACCTTACTCTCCAAAGTGGTAGCTTGGTCGAGCAGTAAGGCAGTATCAGAGGACAGTGTAAAGCATTTGTTGTACACACTCAGTCAGCAAATGAAGCCACACACTCAAGAACTGAACTCTAGGCCAATGGTTTGTATATAAAAAAATATATGCTTGTTTTATTTTAGAACCAACAATAGGATCAAAATATACTTTCTCAGTATGAGATGCTTTGGTTATTCACCTTACAGATAGGCAATAGACTTTTTTGATAGTGGTTATCACAGTTGGTGCAAGAGGCAACACAGGGTCAAATTCAATGCAACATTGAGCTCAATGGAAAATTATACTTAATTACAATTGATTACTTTGCAGAGCACTTTTCTAACCACAGGACTGGATCCTGGATTCAGTCCTGGGACACTTCCTGTAAACAGGTAAGAAAAAGCGTTTTGGTTATTGTAGTGATTTTTGAAGAATATTACTATATTTCAAAAGCTGACACTTAGAAACTTTTCTGGGTAAAATTACCAATGTTATCCTATGAAAGGAAATACAGTGTGCAAGCAAAGTATGTTTACGTTACTTTTGTAATCCAGTGCTGGACTCCTAGGTTCAGCACTGGGACATTTACTTAAAACAGGTAAGTAATTACGTTTTTGTAGTTTGTTCGATTTTTAAAGAATATTTGTAAAAGACAGAAATCGACACTTAGAAGAAATTTCACAGAAAACCAGTCAATGGATCCCTATGAAAGAAAAGTGAGTTAACGGTAAGTAACGTTGCGATTACTTTTTAGGGCCAGTGTTGGGCACTCGGGTCCAGCACTGAGGCCCCTCCTAATACTAGGTGAGTATTTTCGTTTTCGTGACTCGGTTGATTTTTGGTGAATATTCTAAAGTTTCAGAACTCCACACTTAGAAGAAATTTCGCAGAAAACCAGTCAATGGAACCCTATGGAAGAAAAGTGAGTTATCGGATTTCGGGTAAGTACTTGACTGGCAGGGTTAAGGTTCTGGGTAAGACTCAGGGGTCCCCCAGGATCAGGTAAGTACAGTTTTTACACCCTCAGCGGCACAGGGGCGGCCGGGTGCAGAGTGAGAAGGCCCAATGTTATCCTATGGCAGGCGGGGGGCCTCGGGTTGGTGGCTGCTGGAAAGCAGGCCACGCGACTGTGGGAGCTGGGCTCCTGGTCACTTGCTCAGGGCAAGTAGGGAAGTAGGTTAGGATAGAGGTTGCACTTCCAGGGGCACTCGGGCGGCTGGGTGCAGGGTGCTTTTGAGCCGTCGGGCGCTCAATGTTAAACAATAGAGGTCGTGAAAGGTGAAGAAAGGCTGCAGGCTCGGGGACGGTGATTCTTCAGGGACGACCAACACTTCAGGAGGTAAGTTGGGGTCTTGGAGGATAGGTAGACACCCAGGAGTTGGGCACAGGGGGCCGTGGGGCGCCGGGTGCAGGGGTGTCTTTTGAGGTCGGGAAATCTTACCCCCTGCTGGTCGCGGTTGGAGGGGTCCCTTGTCCTGAGGCTGCAGGCGTCGTCTGGGTCGTCGAGGAGGGTCCTTGGCCACTGGATTCCAGGTCAGAATCGCCGGGGACGTCCTCGAGGTCTTTGGTCACTCAGGCACAGGCTGGACTCGGCGGGTGCAGAGTGTGCAGGTTTCGCGGCTCCGTGCCAGGGCCGGGTCTTTGGTAGGTTCTCTTTTGAGCAGTACCACTGCTCGTGGGAGTCCCTGGGTCGAAGGCTGTAGCACAGAAGTCAGGTCCTCCGGGGTTTGTGAGGTTGCTGAGGCCGGGATTCCGCAGGAGCAGGTTCAGAGGTCGACAGGCCGGTAGGGCTGGGGCCAAGTCAGTTGTTGTCGCCTCCTTTTTAGCAGCTGCACGGCTGGTCTTCTTGCTTCGTCTTCTCTTCTTGTTTTCGGATTTGGGAACTCCGGAAGGAAGGTTCAGGGAGCCCCTAAATACTAAATTTAGGGGTGGTTACAGGTAGGTAAGGGCAGGGACCAATGGGTCCCTTCCTGGGGTGGGTACACCCCTATTCTGTTCCTCTCCAGTGGGAGGGGGCAGGAGCCTGTCCCTGGTTGGCCAGGTCCCCCCATCCTCAAGATGGCGGGGACTCGAGTTTGTGCTTCACCTCGCCTCCCCCACCTTAGGGGTGGAGTTGGCAGAGGTGGGCACAACCCATTTCCTGCTTCTGGTTTTCCCGCCGGTTCTCCCGCCAGGAGTGGGGGTAGAACCAGTGGGGACCAGTTTGCTGGAAGCAGCAAATGGTCTGGGGAAACTCCAAAGGCGGCAGGCCTTTGAAGCTCCCCCTGCCCATCCTGGGGAGGAGGCTTTGGCACCTCGTCCCGGGATGTGCATTGTTTCAGGCCCCTGAGAGCAGAGGCTCTCGACCCAGGGGTCCAGAAACATGTCTGGTGGTGGCAGCCTGGGCAGCCACTCAGTCCGGACACTGGAGGTCGGGTTGGTTTCAGGGGCATCTCTAAGATGCCCTCTGGGTGCGTTTACATTAAATCCCACACTGGCATCAGTGGGGGTTTAATGTGCTGAGAAGTTTGATACCAAACTTCTTAGTCTTCAGTGGGGCCATTATGGTGCTGTGGAGTTCGTAATGACAGACTCCCAGCACCATATACTCTTAATGGCAGCACTGCACTTACAATGCCCAAGAATGGACTTGGGCACTGTAGGGGCACAGGGCTCATGCCTCTATGCCCTCACCACTGGCATAGTGCACCCAGCTAGAGGGGTGGCTGACCTAGGCCAGGGCAGTGGCTTGTAGGCATGGCACACAGGGATGTGAGCCATGTCGACTCTTCACTTTTGTTCTGCACCAAGACACGCAGCCTGCAAAGGCAGTGTGTGTGTGTAAAGGTGCAGGGTCCCTAAGGGTGGCACAACAAGTGCTGCAGCCCTTAGGGGCCTTCCCTGGTCACAGTGCCCTGGGTACCCATGGTACCATTTACCAGGGGCTGACCTGTGGCCAGGGATGTCAATTGGGTGTAGGTATCAATGCAATTTTAGGGAAGGAACACAGGCCCTGGGTACCTGGTTGGCAGGAGCCCAGGGCACACTCAGTCAAAGTACATCAGCCATTCAGCAAAAAGTGGGGGCATACCATGTAAGAAAGATGGCACTTTCTCACAATCATACACATCCTTAGTAGAGGAGGATGGGCTCCCGCCTGGACACTTTCTGGTTCACCGTGCACTGATAGCTTCACTCACAGCTAAATGGGGAGACATGACCGCGGAGCCACAAACACATCTTACCATGCAATACCTACATGTCATGGGGTCGGGTAGACACCTGACACGTTGGTTCGCAGCCTCACCGAGGACTCCTGCTGCAATTAGCCTTGATCCATTATGTCATAAATGGGAACATGATCTGGGACACCAGTTTACAGATACAGAGTGGGCTAGGGTACTTGAGAGCCCGACACGCATACCTCGCAATATGCGTTTCCGGCAAATACAGCTCTATATCGTTCACAGGGCATATCTTACACCTCTTGGATCTGAATAAAAAAGTTTATTTCTCAAGTTTCACTCAACAATATTCATACCACCAATCATAAAGGAACTTAGGTACCTCACATTGATCACAAACATGAACCCAGAAAACAATTATAAAAACACACAAATAGAATCTGTAACTAATATTACAAAGTATTATTTTATTAAAAAATCATAGAAATTTTCTTTGATCAAAATCAAATCACATGAATACAATTTTGTACGACAAATAATAAAAAATCATTTAACAATATTAAAATACCCGAGAGACAAATGACATGTGAAACATTAAAAACATCATAAGATGGTCATTCCAACAAGAATCTGTCGAAATTATAAAGGTCCACTACTCAGTAATTAGGTTGGACCACGAGAGTTCCTTGGATATAACACCTAGACAAACAAAAGGGTCGACGCGTTTCAGTGGTAACAGACAGTTTATAAAACCACCTTCATCAGGCACGATTAATAAGTTGTCTCCCTTATTGTTGACACAATTTCATTGCACCTTTGCGTGGTGTGTCTCCTATCACCATTTTGTTGTGATAAAGAGAAATTAAAATTCCTTTTAATACTTGGAATTTGAAATCCACTTGTGGCGTTAATAAATCCCAAGCCTGAATGTTCCTCAAGTCTCAACTGGAGTCAAATGAATTGTACATCAGGTGCGGGGCAGCACTGTTCCCCTGTCATATTTAATTTCATTTATAATTTCGACTGATTCTTGTTGGAATGACCATCTTATGATGTTTTTAATGTTTCACATGTCATTTGTCTCTCGGGTATTTTAATATTGTTAAATGATTTTTTATTATTTGTCGTACAAAATTGTATTCATGTGATTTGATTTTGATCAAAGAAAATTTCTATGATGATTTTTTAATAAAATAATACTTTGTAATATTAGTTACAGATTCTATTTGTGTGTTTTTATAATTGTTTTCTGGGTTCATGTTTGTGATCAATGTGAGGTACCCAAGTTCCTTTATAAAATTGGTGGTATGAATATTGTTGAGTGAAACTTGAGAAAAAAACTTTTTTATTCAGATCCAAGAGAGTTAGCTTTGATTATTACCTGTGGTACCCTGTCTCTTGGTTAGTGGTGTCACTCCCTTTTTCTTCACATATCTTACACCTGCAAAAATTAATCAATACTTCAATCGCATAGATGCTGAGTGTCCGAGATGCACTGAACGGGGGCCGAATTAATACACATGTTCTGGGGCTGTGCCCGGGTAGGTACTTACTGATGTGAAGTGGCTGCCCTATTACGAACCTGCACTGGTCGAACGCTACTCCATGACTGGCCGACCTACCTGTTGCACAAATTCCATAGAACTCCCACCACAAAGGTTACGTCGAGATTCCTAGACTTGGGGTTGATCGTAGCCAAAAGGCTCATTACTAAGAAATTGAAAGCGCCTGACCCCCCCATTATAATGGCCTGGCGGAACTCAATGCTTGCGTGGGCAAAAGCGGAGAGCATCGCCATTAGGCGTGAGGAAACGCTGGGACTGCGCAAGATCCCCATTGCGACATACTGGGACGCTCTCTATGCCGAGCTGCAGCTCAATGTGGACATGGAGGGAGGGGACTCCCCTGACCTACACCCTATGGAAAACTGATGCCATTCGGAGTCTGGGCAGAAGGTGCACTGCGTTACTTTTGGCTGACGAACCACAAACTACTTGCGCAATTGTGCCAATACAAGCTTCAGATAGGGGAAAGTTAGCTGGTAGTCACCGGCAGTGAGAGAACAACACAAAACTCTCAATAGGGCGTTAAGGGCTGAACAACAGTTACACATATTTTTGTATGTTTCTTTTGTAAGTTAACGCAATCTATGTTTTGCCTTCTCTTTCTTTTCTATTGATACCGCATAGCAAAGTGCAAATACTGTTGGTATTACCCTCGTTGTATGTTAACACGTGTAAAGGCAAGCAATAACAGACAGTTAATAATATGAATGATTTATTAGACAACTAGAGCCATGTGTCCACAGTCGTTGACATGCTTTTCCTCCACAGCTTCCTTTTTAAACTGATTGATGGACACATAATGTGACTATATTCACGAACTTGATTTTCTCGTTATCTTCATTTTTTTCAATTAATACCAAGTCCATGGTCCTGATAGCACATCTGTGACATACAACTGTATTTGTACCATACCCATGTTACATGCCATAAAGTCCACTACTGCTTGCATGCAGGTGTCATCCGTATTGTAACTATTAAAACAATAAAACAGATTTGCAAAAAAAAACAACAAAAAAAAACTGGGTCCTGAAAGAGGAGATCAGGGAGAGGGTCACTCTTCCTCCTGTCCCTCATCAGTGGCCATAAGCAAGCTCATGTCAGCCTTGTCAACAAAAGGTTTCATGAAGTACCCTATGAGGACTTCTTGGAGTACCTAGGTCAACTAAGTAGGTGGCCTCAACTTTCTTTTCAAGTATAGGGTGGGGGCCACTTCACTTGTCTTGGAGAGCTGCTGGGACCACAGGCTCCAACACCCACACCTTCTGTCCTGGCTGATGAACAGTCAGTACAGCCTTTTGGTCATGCAAAGCTTTCTGAAGCTCCTGGCTGGCCTCACGGTTTTTGATGGCCTTTATGTGCTCAGCCATGCGAGAACACAGGCCCAGTACATAGTCTACTATATGAGGCTTGAGAGGTTGCTCCCATCCTTCTTTGACTAGATATAATCGACTCTTAACTGAATGTCCAAACAGAAGTTCATATGGGCTGTAGCCCACCCCCTTCTGAGGACCTCTCTGTAGGCAAAGAGAAGGCAAGGTAGTAAGACATCCCATTTTCACCTCAGCTTTTCTGCGAGTCTCATAATCATACCTTTGAGGGTCTTTTTGAATCTGTCAACAAGCCCATTGCCCTGTGGATGGCAGAGTGTGGTAACCTTCTAGTTAACACCACACTCTTTCCACAAAGCAGTGATGTAGCTGGCAAAGTTAGTATCTCTGTCTGACAAGTCCTCCTTAGGGAACCCAGCTCTGGAAAAAAATCCCAGAAGGGCCCTGGCCACTATAGGAGCTGTAGTGGTCCTGAGGTGAATAGCCTCTGGATATCTAGTGGCATGGTCCATCCTAAGATAAAACTATGATCAGTTGCTGTTGAAGGGTTTAAGGGATCTACAATATCTATCCCTACCCTCTCAAAGGGAACCCCAACCACTGGTAGTGGGATTAAGGGGGCCTTTGTTGTGCCACCTGACTTACCACTGGCTTGGCAGGTGACACAGGAGCGACAAAACTCCTTGGTGTCTTCAGACATGTGGGGTCAGTGAAAGTGAGGGACAAGCCTGTCCCAAGTCTTGCTTTTCCCAAGATGTCCTACAAGGGAAATGTTGTGTGCCTTGGGCAATAGGAAACCCCTGAACTTCTGAGCTATGACCAACCTCCTGGTGGCACCAGGCTTGGGGTCTCTACTTTCAATAACCAGGAGCCCATCTTCCCAATAAGCCCTGTGAGACCCACTGACATTCCCCGTTTCCTTAGCAGCAGCTTACTGTCCAAGTTGTTCAAGAGAGGGGCAGGCCTTCTGCTCCAGACTCAAGTCTTCCCTGAAAGGTCCCCCTGCCCCCAGTAGCTCTGCCTTGTCAGACCCAAGCTCATCTGGGACAGTTCCTTCAGAGGAACGGAGATCATCTCCCTCAGGAGGCCGATTCTCACTGGCAGTCTGAGAAGAGGATACATTTTTAACCTTCCTGCTTCTTCTCTTGGGAGCTGGCCGGTCCATTGTTTCAGGATCCAGGAGGGCTCCCTCAGTGCCTAACGTCTTGGCCTGAGCCCTAGTGACGGCAGAGACACTGTCTGAAATTCCTATCATTTCTGAACGAGTCGTAAATTCCAATTCAGACCAGGCTGAAGTTTCTAAATCATTGGCCAGTAGACAGTCCACAGGTAGGTCTGAGGATACCACAACTCTCTTTGGGCCAGTTACCCTTCCCCAGTTGAGACTGACAACTGCCATGGAATGATATGTCTTGACAGTGCTAGCATTGGTCACTTGGTAAATCTGACCAAGTAGAATCTGCTCAGGAGACACAAGTTTCTCTGTCACCATAGTGACACTCGCACCTGTGTCCCTGTAAGCCACAGCTTCCTGGCCATTGATGAGGCTTGTGTCTGTACTTACCCAAGTTAGTAGGACTTACCATAAGGGTGGCAAGCTCAGTGCCACCATCACAGACTAAAACGGCCTGAGATTGGGTGACCTGACTACGCCAGATCCCACTTCAGTACCCAAGGTTAACCAAGCTAAACTCTTGGGGGCACTATTAATACCAGTCCTAGGGGCACTAGGAGGTGTAGTAGTAGCAGTATTGGTGCTAGAATTAGAGGAACTAGCATCCTTTGCCCTATGGCCTTTTTCCTTACACAAATAGCACCAAGGTTTCTTATTTTATTAGAGGGGGTAGAGGATTGGTAGTTTCCGGGACCTTCAAAAGACTCTTAGATTTTCTCCCCACCTTCTCTTGGGCCTTAGAAGAATCTTGCTTCTTATAGTCACCACCAGCATGAAACTTTTGTTTCACCCTGGTGCGGACCCACTCATCTGCCTTCTTTCCCAATTCTTGGGGAGAGGTCATATCAGAGTCCACCAGGTACTGGTGCAGTTGCTGATTTTGACAGTTAAGGATGTGCTCCCTCACAAGTAAACTGTACAGTCCTTCATTATCATGCACATTACTTCCATAAAGCTAGCCTTCTAGAGCCTTAATAGCATTTACGACAAAATCTACCTAGTCCTGAGTTTGTGCCTTGTGTGTGTCCCTAAACTTAACCCTGCATTGCTCAGTGGTTAACTCAAACCCATCTAGGAGGGCACTCTTCAAGACTTTGTAATTGTCTGCATCTTCTTCCTTTACAGTCAAGAGTTTGTCTCTACCTTTGTTGGCAAAGGAGAGCCACAGGATAGCTGCCCACTGCCCCTTAGGAACCTTCTGAACTTTACAGGCTCTCTCGAAAGCAGCAATCCACTTATGGATGTCATCACCCTCCTGGTAAGGAGGGACTATCCTGCTCATGTTCCTAGTGTCAAAGGAGTGTCCTCTAACTCTAGGTTCACTAGTGTTGCCAACATGGGATGATTCTAATCCCAAATTCTTCCTAGCCCTCTGGACTTCTAGGGTTTCCATATCTACGGCCAACTGTTCCTTCTTGATTCGGAGCTTGGCTCTCTCATATTTGAGCAGGTGGTATTCCCTTTCTAAAGAATCCTCCCTCTTGCTAGAGATGGAAGTCCCTATTCTAGTGGCAGAGGAGGTTGAATTAACTGAGGAGGACCTTGCCCTCTCCTGAACCCTTTGTACCCTCCCAGGAGTAATGAAGGGGGTCCTACCTTTAGGGCCTCCCTCTGTCACTAGAACTATTCCCTAGGGGACTAGAGTTCTCCACTAAGGGGTCTTCAGACTCCTCCTGGACATGCTCAGAAGCAGAGTAATTGGTGTTTGACACCCCCCGTCTCATCTTCTGGAGCATCACCACCCATTTCCAAGTTATCCTGCCCATCTGACCTTTTTCTTGGTAGCAATAACTATTTCCGAAAGATTACTTCACTGTTAATATACAACTCTCCAAACGTCACTTGTAAATAAATCATCAGTCTTGAACAAGTCCTACACGCCTTCAATCATTGTTTCAATTAAATGCTCAATATTTAGGCTCGAATAATCCTAGCACAAGGCATATTTGCTAATTTTGAGCATTTTATAGTTTATGTGAGCCTCACATATAACAATGTTTTTGTGATCTAGTGCATTCCATGAACTACTCATTTGTGACCTTCCAGCAACTGTATTCATTTGTAAGCTTCACACACAAACACTATGTTTCTGGTGTTCATCACTAACACCTCATAACTGAGCTTTGCCACACACCTCATTCTGCATATCTCACTATACCCATCTTCTGTGAGCATCCCATATGTGTCTCTCACAGCAGGCTTTTTTTACACTGGTAAGCATCTCTCTTCCACACAAACATTGTACATCTCATTTTTTGTGAGCACCCCACAGAAGGCTAATTCTTATTGCAAATTTATCCCATAAGGATGCTTATATTTTTGTGCAAGATAATGCGGTTTGAATGCACTGAATTAATCAATAAATCAGAGTACTTTATTCGACTCTAAAAGAGCCATAAAAGATTACACACATGTTTTCATTAAAAACAGCAAATACACATATACAGAGATTACAGATTATAAAAATGTCTAGTATTTACTACGAATCTTAAAAACAATAAAAAGATAGTTTAAAATGCCAAATATAATCTCATTAGTTCCTACGGAAAGTAAATATTCTATTGCCAATTTATGATTTCTAATCCCTGCTGCAAGTAATAGTGGGTGACTAAACTGCCTCCTCGGAGGGGTATAAAATCTGCAAAATAAGATAAAGTGCGTAGTGCTTTGGCATGAACAACTGTCACAGGGACAAATGGGAAGTGATGCAAACCATGAGCCTTGAATAGGGAAAGCAACTAAAAAATGTATAGTATTTAAACGGAACCTAGTCAGCAAAAATTTCCGCCTTTCATTTAGGTCTATTTGCAAATTTTGTGACTGAGAAAAAGGCTCAGGGTGGCCAGTAAAATTACATATTGGGCTTGCCCGCTCATAACTTTGACAAAAAAGCGACGTAATAGTGGCAGACGATACATTTCTCAGGGTGTCGGGGTTTGTATAATATTCTATGACACCTAACCTGGAAAAACTCATTTGAACATACCTTAGCCAGGGTATATCTAAGCTGTTATCCAGCTTCATACAGTCTGCCAATATTGTCCTGCAAAGAGCGGCCTCTGGATTATTGCAAGTTTTTTGCGAGAGCAACAATGGTTGTAAAGCAATATGGTCTTTCAGGTAACTCAAATCGACTTCCTCATGACAGAAAGAGACAGAAGAGCTCTGGGGCACTGACAGAAGTCTTCTTAAAAACTTATTTTCTGTGATTTGGAGTGATTTGCAATTTACATGTCCCCAAACCCCGGACCCAAAAGTTACCACTGAGAGACTTTTGCTCTTATAAATACATAAAATCCCTTTGGTTGGCTTGTGGCCCAATCTTTTAGCAAACCTAAAAATGGCATCAATCGATTTTTGAAATTGCATAACTCTGACATTTAAAACTTTTTTCCAATTAAAATCTACGTCAAATGGTACCCCCAGGTAAGTAAAATGCAGGACGTTCTGGATTTCTTCACCTCCTAGTAAAAAATGTACTTGTTTTAGATTTTTTTGGCCCTCATTTCATTATAAAGGATTTAGTATGGTTGACATTTAGCCCCAAGTCATTCATAAAAAACATTAAAAGAGTCAAGCAATATTTGTAGGCCATTAGCTGTCCTGGCTATCAGGACGAGTTATGTATCAATGGGGGAACCCGCAAATCCACTGGACTCGGGTGCAAACTGGAACAAAAAAGATTGTCTCTGTGGACGATAATCAAACACAAAATACAAAGATATACACAAATGGTCTATGTTGCTAAGAACTTTTGACAACACCACCTTCGGTTTAAACCATCAAATGGTTGTGATTTAATCTCATCACCAATTGGAACAATCAATACATATACATAGTACAACACATGTAAATCTTAAAGTTTTAAAATTGGTGCAACCTAAAAGAAGGGGAGGGAGGGTTGTGAAAAGTGCGTGATGTGAGGAAAGGTAGTGTACATGTGAGCATCAAATTCAATATTTACAACCTATCCAGCCATCAACTGGCTTGTACATATATGAAGAAAAAAACATCAAAAGGATGCAGATAAACAATCTCTGTCATCCATGCTTGAAAGAAAGAAATGGTCAACGTTTCGACCCCTATATGTGGCACGGAGCTTTATTCCTTGCGGACGGGGTCTTCATCAGGAATAGGGCACATAGACGCGGAAGCACCAAAACAGCAGGAAGGATTCAGGCTGAAGTAGAAAAGAAAGGGCTTCGCAGGCTCTCATATGACTAGCTGGCGTGTATTCCAGGTAAACATGAGCCAGGGTTGATGAGTAACCAGTGGCTCGCAGTTGCTGATGTAAAACCGGTCTGACAGCTAACCAGGACAGCATCGTCCGCAGATATTAGTACGTGGATTTGGCACAAGTTAATCCTTGGGGTGTCCTTCCACACTTTACATAATTGGTCTCTCAACCCATTAATATATAATAAAAAGAGGAATGGGGCCAGGACACAATCCTGACTTACCCCTATATCAGATGGGAATTCTTCAGATAGATCCCCCTTACTACTATAGTGTACTAAGGCTCAGGTGTATTCATGAAGCCTGCTGAGCAAAGTGATAATTGCTCCATCAATCCCCATTTGTGCCATTATGGACCATAATTTAAGGCGATTCACTGTGTCGAAAGCATATGTTAGGTCCATAAAGGCTTAATGTACACAGCTCTTTTGTGCTTTAGTATACTTTAGAACAATAAATGACAAATTTAACGTTTGCTCCACAGTTCTAAGTCCTGGCCGAAATCCGAACTGGTAGATCGAGAGCGCTTGAGATTCAAGCACCCAGAGTTCTAATTTGGCCAGGTTGACCCTGCTCAAGATTTTAACTGAACTGTCGAGCAGGGAAATTGGGCGGTAACAATGAGGTTGAGTTTTATCCCCCTTTTTAAAAATCGGAACTATAATGGCTTTCTGCCAGGTCTTTACTAAGGGACCCACTATAGCAGCCTTTAAAACATTTGTTATCAGGGGGGCCCAAAAATCCGGTAAGTGCTTGTACAAGTAAACCAGGATTCTATCCGGGCCAGGGCTTTCTCTGGGCGACTACTATTTATAGCCAAGAGTACATCACTCACCTCTATTGAGATACTCAGGACCTGAGCTGATCTTATATCATAGGAGGTTTTTGAGGCGGAAGACCTATTTACTATATGTTGGTTCGGGGAAAATATTTCCGAGAAATACTTTACCCAAGCTTCAGCTGGTACTATATTATCTAGTTTAGGCATTTCATCACCAAGCATAGAGGTCGCGTTTACTACCTCCCAGAAAGCACATGAATTATTTTGCCTTGAAGCAGTTTTTAAATCTTCCCAGGCCTTATCCATCAAATACAATCTTTCCTGGCTTTTGTTATTTCAGCATTATTCCTCGGGGTCTTTTTTAGGGCGCACCATGTCTTGTGGGCTTCTGAACAGGTCTTATTAAACGATCTTGATTTATCAGGGGCTTGTCTGCCACATTTAGTTAATTTATCTGCCATAAGGCCATTAAGATTTGTAAAGGCCACTAAGACATCCTCAGATGGGGCAGAGTCTGAGAGGACCGTCTCAATTTGAGCCTTGTTATTTGCCATAAGATCTTTAAGAAAGGCCGTCTTTATCAACTGTTTTCCATTAAATATTCATGCCCTTATTTCTGTTATATACTACCCTGTGTTGCATTTTCTTATCCCCCTCACTGATCACAGCTAAGTTTAAAGGTAATACAATGGGATTGTGGTCACTTATACAGCTAGTCATTATTACACATCCCTTGCAAAATTGTGTCAAATCTTCACTAATAAAAATGGGGTCAATAGTAGAAGATGATGTGGGACCCACATAGGTTTGGATCTGGGGAGAAATAGCCCTATCCAGGTCTTGGACAAATTTCAAATTCTTAACAATGGCAACTCTATTTAATGAGTCCCCATATGGCGTATGTTTAAAATGCATCAGGGACTGATCCCTCTCATCACAGATGCCACACGATTCCTGAACCATAGGGTCACAGATTCCTATGTTAAAATCTCCAGCCCAGATTATTTGAAGATCCTTTGGATGATTGTTCTGAGCTTGGGTTATAACATCCTCCAAATCGTCTATAATATTAGTCACAGATGAGTCAAAAACATAATAATAATTAAGAGCAAATCGAATGACTTAGGCATGATGATTACGAGCAACTGAAAATATGGGGATATACACAGTTCTCTAATTACAGTATCTGTCAGCGCCACCGATATAAAAGTAACTAGGCCCCCTTTGGCTCGACCCGATCTTGATGGTACTCTACACTCATATCATCCTCCTGCAATAATGCTTCTCATGTATTAGACAATAAACGTTTATTTATTGTGTTGTATACTTTGCGATGCATTAAGGGTTTCTCCACCCTCCAGGGACAGGAATGCAGGCGATAAACTTCAAGTGTTTGAGAAACTATTCTCGCTCTCCTTCTTGTGCCCTGCTAAACCAGGGGTTTCCAAAAGGGATCCGACTGACTTTAATACTCAAACAGACACACAGAATCCAATACCATACTATTAGACCTGCCAACCTTAGGGTGGTCTTCCCCCAAACTTGGTGCCTGCTTACCTCCTCTTTTTGCTGATTCTTTTTTGTTGGCCTTTGGGCTCTGAGCACCTTACCACTGCTGACCAGTGCTAAAGTGCATGTGCTTCTCCCATAAACATGGTAACATTGGTGTCTACACAACTGGCATATTTAATTTACTTGTAAGTACCTTGTACAGTGGTATACCATATGCCCAGGGCCGGTAAATTAAATGCTACCAGTGGGTCTGCAGCACTGATTGTGCCACCCACACAAGTAGCCCTTTAAACAGGTCTTAGGCCTGCCACTGCAGAGCCAGTGTGTGCAGTTTTACTGCCATGTCGACTTGGCATTAAAAACCCCTTGCCAAGCCTTAAACATCCCTTTTATTACACATAAGTCACCACTAAGGTAGACCCTAGCTATCCCATAAGGCAGATGCTATGTTTATGCTACCAGTGGGTCTGCAGCACTGATTGTGCCACCCACACAAGTAGCCCTTTAAACCGGTCTTAGGCCTGCCACTGCAGAGCCAGTGTGTGCAGTTTTACTGCCATGTCGACTTGGCATTAAAAACCCCTTGCCAAGCCTTAAACATCCCTTTTATTACACATAAGTCACCACTAAGGTAGACCCTAGCTAGCCCTTAAGGCAGACGCTATGTTACTAAAAGGTAGGCTATGTACTTTTAGGTTTTGCATGTCCCTGTAGTGTTGTATTCCTCTTAGGGTGTCCATAAACGGGCTTTCCAGTATCATGTCCTTATATAGGCACAATTCGCCCTGCCCTTATATAGGCATAAAATCCCAGCCCTTATTTAGGCATTAAACCGTGCACTCCAAATACAGGCATGGTCTCTGACATCCGTCCACCCTAACGTCACAACGAGTTCTTGAAGAACAGACCCTTAGGCTGCAGGAGTTTCCCTAGCACAGGACTATTGATTTCTTCAAGGACTCATATTATGCATGAACCATTATTCCTTAGGGGTTCATTCATGACGTCTTCCGCTGTCCGACTCACGTCAATGCTAACATTATGAGGTACTTCTCAGGTATAAATATACCTTCCCTAGCCCCTGTAAATCAGAGGAGACCTCGACTTCAGAGGAGCCCGTTTCCCGGCCTGACGCACTGAGAAGACGCTGTCATCCCTGCACGCAGAGAGTCCAGCTTCCAGTGATCTGACTTCCCTTGCTGGGTGTTGGAGTTCAAGTCTGGCAAAGAGATTCCTACCTCTCTCATTCTTCAGGTATGGAGCCGACTAGAACCTAGAGGGACTCCTGGCATACTAGGCTTAACATACTCTTAGTATACCATAGTAAGGAATACTTCACCTACTTCATACCTCTCCCTATACCTAGATTAGGTTAGGTACATTGGGGTAGAACTAGATTAGAAACGCATCGTATGAGTACTCGCATTTTTTAGTCTGTGTTATTTATGTAAATGCATATATACTAAAAGATAATGCTATCGCAGTATTATTTATTTCTACTGCTCACACTGTACATTATTTATCTCGGATACTGTCTTGTGATCGTAACAGCACATTTTACTTACACCAGAAACAAGACTGTTCAATAAATCTTTTATTGAAACGCCCGTCTGTTCTTTCTGTGTAACTTTGAGGAAAACTAAGCATGCACGATTGAGCTGAGTGAAATAGTTATCTATTGTTTCCACGACTCTGGGACACGTTCTGATTCTAAAGGGAAACACAGTGGTCATGTTTTGCGGCTGCCAGAAACTACTCCCTTCTTGTTGTCAAGGAGTTTCTAGTGGCCTCTGAGCTAGCTGGCACAAGTAATTAAGTTTAATATACTCGATAGGGACATACTGACCTTAGTCCTATGTCAAACCTATAGGATATATTATTCCAATGCGCAGAGCCTATTAGGGAAATAGGAGCTACACTACATGGCGCCCAACGGTTTGGTAAGGCGGTAATTCAATGTTCGATACTGAGTAACTCAGCCGTGCTTTTTCTCTCAGAGACCCCTACCCATATACTCCAAAAGACGTCTGGAGTGGGCAGGGTTAAGTATCCACCAGGGCTACATAGGGAAGCACCCTATATATTTGCTGTTTGGTTTGCTCAACGTTGAAGGATACAGTGTTCCAAAATATTGTGCACCTTATCTTTGTTTCCTTGAAACTTGTTCTACATTTTTCAAAAAACAAAATGACTGAAGACGCAGGAAACGGTGAAGCTGCGGCTGATCCAGCACCACCAGCAGTTTTTAACTTTACCGGTTTAAATGAAACCGAGGAGGGTGCTATAGACATCGCTCCAAACTTAAGAAGAGCCATCACTCTAAAACATGGCCTACCACCAAGAGGAGGTAGAGCAGTTTTCGTGATAGAGGCACATGAATCCTTTCAGACAGAGGTATTCTATTCATGGGTAATATTTCCTGAATCCAATTCAGTAACACACGTTTCACTTCTACAAAGAAGATGATCCACCAGAGGAATATATTCCTTTCGAGGATATTGAAATTCCATTAACATACCAGGAGCATCAGCTCTGGTTTAAAGGCGCCCTAAAACATCACAAAAACATTACCAGGCTCGGTCCACTAGGTAGACCAGGAGCAACATGGCCGATTCTAGCCGGCTACACACCTCATCCTGAACTGGATATAATGTCAGATGAGGACTTACTTACTCAAATCACAGAGTTAATAAAAATCTACAGACAATTGGTCCAATATGTCAAGCGGACTTTTACAGTCCAGCAACCATTAACACTTCCAAATCCAACTCCCCAACAGGGGAATACACTAAAAATTACACCACAGACTCTATACGCAGTCATGGGTAAAATGCCCACAAAACGTGAGCAAATTCCATTCTGGATAGCTCAAAAAATTACTCAAATCAAAGCAGTATTTCCAAATACTAGCCCGTATGAGAAACACAGAATACTGACAATCAGTTTACCAATGGGGATCACACCACAACTGGAAGACTGCACAACTTGGGGCTCAGTCTTTGCTGCCATCTACACTAAAACACATGGCATTCCGTCAATTGCGGTAATACCTGATGTCCTGAAACAAATTCAAAACGAATACGGGGCAGAGCCTGCTCTAAATTTAGGTATGAAATTACTGAAAAATTTCGACCAGGTCTCAACAATAATATTATCAGCAGCAGCAGTGGCGATCCGCCAAAAATTAAGGGAATTTGATGTTACAGAACATCAAACTGAGCTACCCAGAATAATTGAACATTCTTATGCAGAATTAGGCGGAGATAATTTGGGTGGAAGACCAGTGAAGCCGAAGCTATATGAAAGTCCTGAGAAGGACTCAATTAAACAAACTCCTACATCTTCTAAAAAGAAGTGGGAGACTAATAAACAAAATTCAAACGAGAAACGTTCTCAATCCTGAGGTAGGTCTCCTCAAAAGGAGCCCTCTGAAAGGAGGTACAACCTCAGGAATAGGGATAATTTAAGAAAACCTGACAGGTATCAAGATACTGATACACGTTCCTCTCGTCCCTTTCAGATCTCATCACAGACTTCGGAATGAAGAGGACGGTCAGAACATAGAGAAGAACGCGTGACATCGAAAGATGACAAGCACGCTCCAAAAACCAAAGTAAAACCTCAATTCTCCAAAAAGAAAGTAGCAGGTCTGAAGATCAGACATGCCGAGAATACTGAGAACACAACTCAAGAACGGAGAATGGGCTCAGACAATGCTGGACAGTGCAGCAGAAGTCACAATAGTTCGCCAGAACCTGAAGGAACTTCTGGAGATAGTGGACTTGAATGAGTACATCACAGTTGAGACTGTAGACACCAGGGTTAGTACTCCACAAAAGTTACATGAAATAACACTCCGGATGGAGGGAGACAAGCCAAGACAGGTGAAAGCACTTTTTTGGGAAAGACGATCAAGGGGCTATGACATACTTCTAGCAGAAAAGGACTGGCCACCACAATTTGTCAGGGAGTGCCCACACGGCGAGGACATAATTATGCCTGCCTTCTCCAACCATATTCCTATACATCTAAAACATACATATGCCAGGAAATGGGCAGTGGCCCAGGCCCCAGCATTATATAAAAATCATGTAGGATGGGATGAGGACTCACCTCACCATAAAATACATCTGAAACATGAACCAACTGCACAAAGGCAGTATTCAATAAAGCAAGAAGCTAAAAAACAGGTCAGGGAGATCTTAGATAAACTTGAATATCAAGGGGTGATTGAAACATGCACCTCCTCAATGAACAATCCTTTGTTTCCTGTCTCCAAACCAGACAATACATATCGTCTAGTTTTGGACTACAGACACCTAAACACTTGTTCTAAAACTTTTGCAGTGCAAAATGCACATAGCACAGCATTAATGAATAACATTGTGCGTAAAAAATATAAAACAACATTAGACATCTCAAATGGTTTCTTTTGTCAAAACATAGCACCTGAAAGCAGGTACTTAACGGCATTCTCCATAATGGGGACCCAGCGTCACTTTTGTCGACTCCCACAAGGGTTCAAGAACAGCCCGGGGTTATTCTCAGCGAGGGTAACGGAGTTACTACAAATTTATGACAATGAGGCATTGTCCTATGTCGATGACATCTATCTGACAGAAGATGACCTGGAAAAACACTTGAACAGGGTGAGCACCATTATACTGGGCTTCGCCTCTGAGGGCTACAAGGTCAACTTTAAAAAGTCCCGAATTGCCCATCTCAATGTCCTATTTCTAGGATATGAACTTTCAAGTGAAGGCAAGAGCTTGGCAGCTAACTTTCTAGAGAAATGTGCGCTGCTCCAACCTCCAAAAACGCTGAAAAACTTACAATCCATTTTGGGTTTCCTAAACTTTGGTAGAACATACATTCTAAATTACGCAGAAAGGGTTAAACCTCTACGCATTAATCAAGCCTGATTTTTCAATCAAAAACTGGACACAGGAACACACAGAAATCTTGCGTTCACTCCAGGCTAACATGTTAGCAACAAATCACTTACAAACACGCGTAAGTCAACGAAATCTGGTGATCCGAATAATTTCGGGTCAATGCGGATTCACCTACTTAACCTTCAATGAGGGTGAGAAAATACCAATTGCATACAAATCTCATTTGTACACACAAGCGGAAATGCGCTTCAGTTCAACTGAAAAAATTCTAACAGCAGTTCAAACCGCTGTAGCAAAAGAAAGAGCCTTAGCCCAAGGGAAACGCATTATTGTCGTAACCCCAGTACCAGCTTTAGAAGCGGTCACAAAAGCAAGCATTCCAAATGCTAAAGCATTACATCCAAGATGGATACAATGGGTTAATTCTCTTGCTGCAACAGATGTTGAATATGTTTTTGATCCAGATTTAAAAACACAAGCATTCCTGCAATATGAACAAGAATGTCCTCTGCCTACTGAAATTCTGCCTCTCGATCAGTACGAATTCATAATTTACACTGACGGATCCGCACAGCCCGCAATAGGGAGTAAGCAAGCTTACAGTGCAGCGTGTGCAATCGTTAAAGGTCGCATGCGGGATGGCATCTTCAGACCTATGGTCACAAAAACGCAGTCTCTAGGAGATTGTACAGCTCAGCGAGCTAAACTACAAGCATTCAAACTGGCACTTGAAAGTACAGATCGAGAATTCCCCACACTAATAGTGAAATTCGTAGTGTGCGATTCCTTTTACTGTGTTCAGTCGTATAATGACTATATACAAAACTGGCTTGAAAATGGTTTCAAAGATGCGAAAGGTGGCACAATAAAGCAGAAAATGCTTTGGGAACAAGTAGTTCAGTTGAAAAACGAACTACCAAAGGCTCACGTGATCCACACACTGAGTCATCAACGTGATGGCGTTCACGTTGCAGGGAATTCATTGGCTGACGAAGCCGCAAAGGGGGCTGTTCAGACGGCTTCCGTAGCTGCGATCACTCGTTCAAAAACAAAAATAGACGGTGAGATAATGTTGGCTGTCAATGCTTCAAGCAAAGGCAGCAGTGCAGCGTTACCAAAAAAGTTTCCACTCAAGTACTCTTATGTAATTGATGCGAACAACGTTCCTTTTGCTCGAATCCCTGGAGTGGGGGATAGGGTAATACCAAACATGGAACGTAGAGCAGCCTTGATTTATGAAACATTTGGGGGAGGGTCTGTCACATCAAGGGATCTCTAAAACAATTTTGACGTTAAAAGAGATGTACTGGTGGCCTGGAATGAATACAGAAATTCACATATTCATCAACAACTGCTTAGACTGTAAATTACAGCGAGAGAGCCACCAGACACCATGCTGCGAATGCGGCAACCCAGTACAGACACCATTGTTAGACAGCATTAGACTATCTACGCGCCTGCGTTCTACTGGACAAAGGCATTCCCGCAAATACTGAATCTAGGTTCCTATGGTTATGGCCTCAGCGCTCGGCTGACGCTCGAACTGTTATAAAAGATTTGCGAGTCTTTATCGGCACATACGCAATAGGCACGCTACATTCTGACCAGGGTCCTGCGTTTAGCTCTTGGGCTTATAAAGAAGCCATGGCCAGTCTGGGCGTTGCATTGCGGTACTCCTCTCCATTCCATCCTGAGGGAAATTCGGTTGTGGAAAGGAAAAACCGGGACATAAAGCAGTCTATAACAGCTAGAGTATTAGGTTCGGGTGATGGGTGGGTCAAACACCTTAATGGGGTCCAACGCTCATTGAACAATCTGCCAAGAAGTTCTCTAGGAGGGGTCACTCCATATGAGGTCCTATTTGGGACAAGAATGTGGGTACCAGACCTTGAACACGTAGGCACAGTGGTGGAAAATAAACCGTTTGATATCAAAGATCGTTTGGCTGTTTTACAGAATCTGAATGAATTAAGAACGAAACAAAGCAAAGTATTCCTACAGCCAACCACCACTGGGGAAAATCGGCGGTCCCAGCAAGGCCCGTCTGGATTCCAAAAGTTGGGGATCTAGTCAGAGAAAAGATTGCGGACAAGAAGGAATTTGGACCTTCTTACAGACAACCAAACCAGTACCTGTCCTAGCAGTTCAAGGAACAAGAACAGTACTTCTGCCGCCCCTTGCTGGAAGAAAGGAGAAAAGATTTGTGTCTATCGACCTGATCAAACCACAGTATGTGGCCAATACTAAATAGTAGGCCTCGTGGACTCCGACCTAGTAGCAGACGCACTCCTCTTACTACTATCCAAGAGGTTCAGACTGAAAGATTGATAACAATCGAGAATTCAGCTGTAACAGATGGAGGACTAAGCAACAACGCTATGGAATTCATCCCTCTTGAACACCAAGTAACAGTTCGTCCAAATACACCTGTCTACACCAATGTAGCAAGTGATGAACTGGTTCCAGTGATTTCTACAAATCCTGATGCAATTCCAACAATTGATAGAACTGCTTCTGGCTATTTCATTAACTTTGATACGTTCTCAGAAGATCAGAGTGAACCTGAAACGACGCCAGCATCATTCAAATTCAAGCAGCAAGTACAAGACTTTCTTCACTTTCTGAAAAAGACTTATTTGGTTTCTCCATGGATTGAACTCTGGATTACATCTGGACTTTTTGTTTTCCTGCTCTGGCTAGCTTTGGTTACAACTGTGAGCGTGCTTATAAGTGGCAGATACATCCATGTGAACACTGAAGGAAAAGACGTGAACGTACTTTTGAAACCTCATAAATCATCCCATCGTGAAGCAAGAGACTTGTCATCAGTGAACATCACAGCTGTTCCTATACAGGATGGTATAGTGTGGGACAAAACAGATTTTGACATCTTCGGCCCGACAGAAGAATTGAACATTCCACATTTGTTTAAAATTTCACTAAGAGATCTAATTACGTCCAGTACCTATTCTGATGATTGGGACTTTGAGACTGTTAACGACATAATGTTTGATCTAGAAAAATCTGCTGCATTTTCTAAAAATGAATATTTAGAGGGTTCATCAGACTATGAACAACTGTATTGTTATAACCACTATGGTCATCATTATTTGCATAAATCTGCATATCCAAGAAATGTGTTTATGTTTAACCAATGGGAACATTGTCCTACACCACCACACGGTAGTTCAAAAACATTTGCTAACAAGTTTCCATATTTTTCAGGATATAATACATCTGATCCAGAAATGTTTTACTATAAAAATGTAAACAAAACAGGAATGAAAATTATGTTAACAAATACAAAACAGATTTACTCTGCATTTTTTAATGCCCAACTGTCTAGACAGGGTTTCGACTTTTGGAAAGACAATAGGCACAAAAACAGTCTGGGGTATTAAAGATTGGCAAGTGCAGGGGATAGAAGCTTTATTTAGAGCCTGCATCATCCCTGAACAAATAATGTTTTTGAATGAAACTGTCCAACAAACATCTTGTCTTGGACTAGCCAAGATCAAAGAGATGAACACACCTTCTGTACCAACACCTGCAAGTGCTAATAATACACAGGCAGTGGTGACAGTTGACAATATACTACAACTCAACAGATCTAATCCTTATTGGAAAAAATGGTTGATCTGGCCCACAGACACTAATAACTGTCATGAAAGATTCCTGAATAAAACTCAGGGCTTTACTATTAATAGGCCAGACTCAAGATACGTCCAAAGACAACATCCAGGGGTAGTAACAACATACAGTGTAGGAAAATTATGCCTCGATTGGCTGCATAAGTCTACACTACAGGATGTGAAACAACACTTAACCTTACTTAAAAAGGACGCAGATCTTAGGGAATTCTTGCTTGGACCAAGAAAACCGCGTCAAAAACGTTTCATATATGCCGGCATTTATGCTGCCTATAATGAAGCATGGAAAGTATCACAGATGGAGGCTGCAGAAAGAATACGTGAACTTGATCGTATTAATTTAGAGAAAACACTCTCTGTGGTCGACAATGGGTTAACAACTTTGTCCTCCAGAATATATTCATTGGATGGCATTGTATCCTCTGCTATCGACATACTAGAACAAGATTTGGCGATGTTACAACAAGGCCAATCTCCATTACGTTCTATTGTGTTATTAAGCAGGACGCTGCAATCTTTGCGAGCGGGCTATGTGCCTTGGCGATTCATCAACACGTCGGCTCTGTTTGCAGAATACAATCTAACTGATAAACAGATCGAATTGGCACAAAGAGGAGCAAAGTATACAGTGCTGAGCATTGAAAAACTGGAAAAGTTACCATTCACAGTGGCAGAAAAACCAGCTACAGAATGGCTTATTCATGGCAAAATAACATTACCTGTGAGTACTTTTCAGTTTCAGTATTGCCGCAGACAAATGCAAGCAGGCAAATATGAAAGGTTGGGTAAGGAATACATTAAGACATCTTGGGATTTACCGTATACATATAGATGTTGGAGTGGGGATCGTGAAGTGTTTTTGAGCGGTACACACTGTAAACATGCACTGAGCGGTTCACTTATATGTCAGGACATTTCTTTACACGGGGCTTGTAATGGTTCTGTGGCAAATTTGTCTTGCCATCAGCAGGGTACACCAGCTGCTGTGATTAATCCAGCGTTTGGACAACTTTCTAATGGGAGTTACCTCATGTTGAATGATCAGAGTTCCTGCGGCATGTTGCCAGGCATCCCATATCTAGTAACGGTCAACTCCCGGGTCACTTGCTGTATGCAAGTATTGTTTGCCCCAATAGACACAGTCAGGGAGTCGCCTCTATAGCCTTCGCTGAACGTCTCTTTTATAAGATTTGATACTTTGAGCAGAATGAAAGCCATGCTTTTACAGCAAACAGTGCCTTGGACCTCGGCCAAAGAAACCTATGATCTACAAGTAGCAAGGACTTCGGCTGAGATACAGACTTTAATACGTACAAACTGCCCTATACATTTCGTAGAAATGATAACACGTATCTTCAACATGTCTGATACAAGTGGAATTATACATGTATTTAAGAGCATCTGTACCGGTCTGTTAGCACCTTTCCAGGCAATACTCGGAATCATCCCGAACTTTGCACATTCGGTGTTTGGTGGCATACCATTAATTCTAGCACTTGTTGCCGGAATTCTATTTCTCTTCCTGCTATTGCGCTATGGCCAGCCTATTCGCAGACATCACTCCGAGCGAAATGGAGAAAGCTCTCCTTGAACGAAAGTGCTGTGAGCGAATAGTACAGCTTTTGGGCATGACTCGTCTACGGGACCTTAATACAACTTGGTTCCGGTCATTCAGACCAATCTGGCAAGATTGCATCTTACCTGTTCTACGATGCCTGCTATGCGGTGAAGAATGCGTGTTAGACACCTGTCTGACATTTCCATCAGCTACGCCAACGGATGTCGATACTCTGCTGGTCCCGATAACGGCCCATGCTCTGTGTTGTCCCCAGAGGCTACCAATCCTGATGTCAGCATTCATTGAGATCTCACAGACACTTCCGGCTGCTGCTGAGGTACGAGAAAGATCTACAGGCACACAGGTAACAACGGACGCGAACTTTGCTGCGGCAGCCTATGCTGGAAGCGAAGCTTCACATCTCTGTGCAATTAATCTGCTACACGAGGTGTTCCAGCTGACACCAACTACAGTGGATGATGTTTTGTCTATAGAAATAGATGATCTCATGTTTACACCAGACCCGTAAACTGACTGATTCAGCAGTCAGTGTTCCAGAGATGCAGTAACAATTTGGCCTTCATTTTTTCAAAACAACTTGGAACTCTACCAAAATTGAACTTTTTCCCATTTTTCGAACGAAAATGGCACTTCAATCTGCTTAAAGTAGAACTAGCCTTATAGTACAGACTTCACGGTACTTCCACGGACACTTAGTCATCTTGTGTGTCTACAACAGTTCATTAATTTTCATGACATGACTTTGATTTTTGAGAAACTTATCGATCATTTTCTGTCACATGTAAATATTACTGCTTATTTCATTCCATTTCATTTATGCCTGAAATGAAAAGCAATGCTTCAAATGTACAGTACCTTTTGCATTTTTTACTATGACTTCCCTTGCGGGGTGTTGGAGTTCGAGTCTGGCAAAGAGATTCCTACCTCTCTCATTCTTCAGGTATGGAGCTGACTAGAACCTAGAGGGACTCTTGGCATACTAGGCTTAACATACTCTTAACATACTCTTAGTATACCATAGTAAGGAATACTTCACCTACTTCATACCTCTCCCTATACCTAGATTAGGTTAGATACATTGGGGTAGAGCTAGATTAGAAACGCATCGTATGAGTACTCGCATTTTTTAGTCTGTGTTATTTATGTAAATGCATATATACTAAAAGATAATGCTATCGCAGTATTATTTATTTCTACTGCTCACACTGTACATTATATATACTAAAAAATAATGCTATCGCAATATTATTTATTTCTACTGCTCACACTGTACATTATTTATCTCGCATACTGTCTTGTGATCGTAACAGCACATTTTACTTACACCAGAAACAAGACTGTTCAATAAATCTTTTATTGAAACGCCTGTCTGTTCTTTCTGTGTAACTTTGAGGAAAACTAAGCATGCACGATTGAGCTGAGTGAAATAGTTATCTATTGTTTCCACGACTCTGGGACACATTCTGATTCTAAAGGGAAACACAGTGGTCATGTTTTGCGGCTGCCAGAAACTACTCCCTTCTTGTTGTCAAGGAGTTTCTAGTGGCCTCTGAGCTAGCTGGCACAAGTAATTAAGTTTAATATACTCGATAGGGACATACTGACCTTAGTCCTATGTCAAACCTATAGGATATATTATTCCAATGCGCAGAGCCTATTAGGGAAATGGGAGCTACACTACAGTAGTGAAAAACACCTAAATCACTACTCCTCTCATATATTAACATTGAACATTCCTTAATACACTCTTTTAAGCTGTGATTCCTGGTTAGATAGGAGTAGCTGTATCATGTTTTACATCTTAGGCATGACAATGATAAATCCTCTTTCCTGGTAAGGTTGGATTTCACATTACTATTTTAGATATGCCACTTTTAGAAAGTGTTTAAAGAAAAAAGAATCCGGCCACATTGTTTTATAGTGTCCTGCTGTTTATTCAAGCACACATTAGAACCAATATGTCTATTTTCTTGGTTCTGGCTTAATTGCTTTGCCAATATTTAAACATTTATAAACACAATTTCCTTATTTTCATACAAGCCTGAGCATGAGGCGATACTCTGTACAATTTAAACGAATCATAAACAACAAATAGTGAAACAATCAATAATAAATCGGACATTCAAGTCAGTGCAAATGAAGTCACATTAATCATTAAGCACGTTAAACCAGTCTTAGGTTTCGCAGAAAAGTAACCTAACAGTACTCTCATTACACAACCGTTTCATTCTCTTTTTTGAGAGTTACTGGCCAAGGGGATGAGGCTTAAAGTCTGCGGGGATAAAAACATTGTTTAATATCCCTTTCTGACTTGTGGGCAACATTTAATCAGATTCCCTCATGGATTGCGTGTGGAAAGGTGCCGACGCGTTTCAAATCCCTGTGTTAGTCATGGGATTTTCATCAGGGCAATGACACGTTGTAATCTGTGAACAACATAAAATTTAAGAAAAGGAAATCAGTACATTTATGGCCCTTCTCTCTATGTTTTAGCTCTGATTGTTTCTAGGTATTATAAACTATACCTGAATTTTGTAGGGTGCTCTTCTTGTTGAACTGGTTTTGTTTTTGTAAAAGAGACAGCTAATTTATTTTCAGTTCTGTAAATGTGAAACAAAGTAATGTTTATACGATGTGTTCTAGCACATTTCTATTGGCTGTTGGGTTCTTGTTTAACAAAAAGCTTACTTGATATGAGCTTTAGCCGCGTTCACTGTGGGGGACTATATCTCTTTGTTTGCCGTGAGTCCCGTTTATCTGTCAACGAGAGTGCACACTTTTTTTGTGGTTGATATATTTGGAAAGGAGTCCCCTTTAGTGCAGGGTTTATATTGGGAACTTACTCTGTGTTTACTTGTCGCCGTTAATTCATGAAGAAAGTGGTATGCTTATCAATTCTGCACGTAATTTCACATCTAGAACTGAATGGCAGAAGGGACTTTTTAATTCCTGTTGCATTTGCTACATTTTCAGTGCGTGTGCTTTACAATGAAACATTGTAGCCTTCCACTTACTTTGTTTGACGAAAGCGGTAGACTCTTCGTAATTTATGGCGGAGGACGGACACGGTGCGGTTCACCGGTCTCCTGTTGGCTCTCTCGCTCGAAAGTAGTCTGTAGTTGAAAAAGTGATGTAGTTTATTTAAATGCCAATTCTCCTTCGATTTTCTAAACGCACTGTTCCCTAAAAGCGCATTTTGCCTTCTGTTTACTAAATTTCTGTTCGGGACTCTTCAATGAGTTAAGCTGTGAGGTAGACGCGGTAATTATTAGTGCGCTGTTGGTTTTCTAAAGTTACAAGAGGGAAGCTGTTTTAATTCCAATTCTCTCCTTCATTAGCCACGGTTTCAGTGAATATTGCCTTTGAACGTACTTTGCGGGTAACTCAATATTCTGGAACGGGACTCTTCTTCGTCTCCTGGCTCCGTTGGAATCGGATGGCTGTTTCCATTTGCGTCATAAATTTAAAGGAAGCAATGCGTGGCTTCGTGACAGGAAGTGCTTTCCTTGGAATTCTGGATGTTGTAGTTTTGTGCTTAAGTGAAGTTAGTTTTTGATCTCTTTAAATACATGTTTTAATAGCAAGCGGGTCAAAATGATGCAGTGAATAACAATGTTATAGTTTTACATTTTTCCAATCTGAATTGTTATTCAGAGGCAATGTACTGTGTGAATAAGGATTTATCCTACAATAGTTCTAGATAATTCTGTCATTTCATTTAACCCCCTTTGGGCGCTATTGAATTTCAAAATTAGATGGGTTACTTTTCTGCAAAACCTAAGACTGGTGTAACATGCTTAATGATGAATGTGATTTCATTTGCACTGACTTGAATGTCCGATTTATTATTGATTGTTTCACTATTTGTTGTTTATGATTCGTTTAAATTGTTTGCACTGTCTTGAATGACCGATTTATTGATTGTTTCACTATTTGTTGTTTAGGATTCGTTTAAATTGTACTGTGTATCGCCTCAGGCTTGTATGAAAATAAGGAAGGAAAATGCTACTTACCAGTATGCATCTGTTCTTGGCATGTAGAGCTGTAGAGTTGTATACTTTAGCATAGATCGCCATCTGGTGTTGGGCTCGGATGTTTGCACTTTGTTTTTGTTCGAAGACGTCTTTGTAGTCACAAGATAGGTGACTCCTCCTTATGGTGATAGTGCGCATGGGCATCGACTCCATCTTCAGATTGTTTTTCGCCATAAAGGGTGATGATGGAGTTAGTAAGAGAATAGAAAAGGATGTCCATGTAATGTATCTAAATAAGATAATACTGCAACAGATAAAGGTACCCGGGGAGGTGGGTGGGCGTATACAACTCTACAGCTCTACATGCCAAGAACAGATGCATACTGGTAAGTAGCATTTTCCGTTCGAGGCATATGAGCTGTAGATTGTATACCTTAGCATAGACTATACAGCAGTTTTCCTCCCTAGAAGTGGCAACCTGTATCTGTTGCAGTGGTTTGAAAAAGTGTAGTACAGCCTGGCTCACAGTAGCTTGTTGTTTTGCTTGCACATCTACACAATAGTGTTTAGTGAAAGTATGTGGTGTAGACCAAGTTGCTGCTTTGCAGACGTCGTCTAGGGGAATGTTCCCTAAGAATGCCATAGAAGCCCCCAGTTTGCGTGTGGAATGAGCTCTAGGGGGAATAGTTAATGTGCGTTTAGCTGTAAGACAGCATATTTGAATGCATTTAACAATCCACCTTGCAATTCCGGTCTTTGAAATAGGATTGCCTTTGTGAGGTGGGGAGAAAGCTACAAAAAGTTGTTTTGTGTTTCTAAAGGTCTTAGTTCTTTCGATGTAGTAGAGTATCGCTCTTTTAACGTCTAGCGTGTGGAGAGCGCGTTCTGCCACGGAGTCTGGTTGAGGGAAAAATACTGGAAGTTCAACCGACTGATTAAGGTGGAGGCAGATACTACTTTAGGCAGAAATTTTGGGTTAGGCCGAAGAACCACTTTACTATGGTGTATTTGTAAAATGGTTCTTGAATGGTTAATGCCTGGAGTTCACTAACTCTCCTAAGGGATGTGATAGCTACCAGGAAGGCTACTTTCCAAGTAAGGAACTGTAACTCGCATTTGTGCATAGGTTCAAATGGGGGACCCATGAGTCTGGTAAGGACTACATTGAGATTCCTTACGGGAGAGGGTGGAACTCTAGGTGGAATTATTCTTTTAAGACCTTCCATAAACGCTTTGATAGCGGGTACTCGAAACAAAGACAAATGTCTGTTTTGGAGGTAAGCGGCGATTGCAGCAAGATGTAGCCGTATAGATGTGTATGCTAGGTTACATTGTTGTAGATGCAAAAGATAACAGATAATGTTTTGGATAGAAGCATCTAGCGGATTGATTTTGTTATTTGTACAATAAATGACAAATCGCTTCCACTTTGCTGCATAGCATGCTCTAGTGGTAGGACGTCTAGCCTCTTTAATGATGTTCATTCAGTCTGGCGGAAGATTGAGGTAGCCAAACTCTAGGACTTCAGGAGCCAGATCGGAAGATTGAGTAGATTGGGATCTGGGTGCCTTATTTCTCCATGGCTCTGAGTGAGGAACTTGGGGGAGAGGTGAAGCTTTTGATGAGGCACTGCTGAGAGTTCCAACAGGGTTGTGAACCATGGTTGGCGTGCCCATGTTGGAGCAACTAGGATCATTGTGAGGGAGTGTTGTTTGAGCTTCTGAACCACTAACGGAATGAGCGGGAGAGGCGGAAAAGCGTATGCAAATTTTCCTGACCAGTTCATCCATAGCGCATTGCCTTTGGACAATGGGTGTGGATATCTGGAGGTGAAGCTTGGGCATTTTGCGTTTTGATGTGTGGCGAACAGATCTATGTCTGGATGACCCCACATGTGAAAGAATGGAAGAAGAACTTGAGGATGAAGTTCCCATTCGTGGATCTGCTGTGTTTGACGACTGAGCAGATCCGCGATCTGATTGTGTACTCCCGGAAGATGTTGTGCGAGGAGGTAAATGTTTTGAGGTCTAGCCCATCTCCATATGCTTTGCGCTAGTCGTGAAAACTGAAGAGTATGTCCCCCCCCTGTTTTTGTATGTAGTACATTGCTGTCATGTTGTCTGTACGGACTAGGACAGCTTTGCCTAGTAGCAAGAGTTGAAAAGACTTTAGTGCTAGAAAGATTGCCAGTAACTCCAGGTGATTTATGTGGAGTTGTTTTTGTTGATGGGTCCATATGCCCTGAACGGTTTGGTTTTGGAGATGAGCTCCCCAGCCGGTGAGCGATGCGTCTGTTGTTAGCACTATCTGTGGAACCGGGTCGAGGAACGGCTGCCCTTTGGACAGGTTTTGTGTGTTCCACCACTGCAGAGAGCGATGTGTGCGGCTGTCCACCAACACCAGATCTGTCAACTGACCTTGAGCCTGGTTCAACTGATGTGCTAAACATTCCTGTAATGGCCGCATCTGGAGTCTTGCATAAGGAACGATGAGGATGCAAGAGGCCATCATTCCGATTAACTGCATAAAGACTCGAGCTGGCAGAGTGTTGAGGCTGAAATTGGGATATTAGAACCTGCATGGTGCGGATCCTGACTGGATTGGGGTATGCTAGGGCTTTTGAAGTGTCTAGAGTGGCTCCTAGATACTGTTGTATGGTTGTAGGTGAGACTCGGTGAGGTTTACTGTGAACCCCAAGTCGTGAAGCAATTGGATCGTTTTGTGTGTGTTGTACACAACTGTTGTGAGATTTGGCTTTTATGAGCCAGTCGTCCAGGTAAGGGAACACGTGGATGTGTTGCCTTCGTAAGTGAGCTGCAACCACTGAGAGGCATTTGGTGAAGACTCTGGGTGCAGTGGTCACCCCGAATGGGAGGACTTTGAACTGATAATGTTGACCGTCCACCATGAACCTGAGGTATTTTTTGTGAGAGGGATGAATAGGAATATGAAAGTAGGCGTCCTTTAGATCCAGTGTGGAGAGAAAGTCACCTGGTTGAAGTAGTGGGAGCACCTGTTGGAGAGTGACCATGTGGAAGTGGTCTGACTGAATGTAGAGGTTTAGGGGTCTGAGGTCCAGTATTGGCCTGAGAGAACAGTCTTTCTTTGGGAATAGAAAATAGAGGGAGTAAACCCCTGTGCCCTGATGAGGTAAGGGGACTGGTTCTATTGCGTTTTTTTGTAAGAGAGAGAGAACCTTTTGTTTTAGGAGAGTCAAATGTTCCGTGGACATTGGATGGTGTTTGGGAGGGATGTGTGGGGGATTGGAGGTGAGTTCCAGGCAGTAACCATACTGGATAATTGGTCTTACCCACTTGTCTGTGGTGATGGAATTCCAGACCAGTAGGAACTGTGATAGACGTCCCCCGATAGGAGTGGAATGGTCAGGGGGAAGTGGAGGGAAGTCACTGCTTGGTGGTAGGGGAGGTGCGGGGGTTGTTCCAGCGCCCTCTCCCTTTATTATTGTTACCCCTGTATCCACCCCTAAAATATCCTTTGGAAAAGGAACCTTGGTTGGGGCTTTTGTAAGATGAAGAGGGTTGGCTCTGATGTATTGGTTTTGGAGCCACCCATTTAAAAGGAGCGACGAAAGGAGCCTCTATGGGAAGGTAGTTGCAAGGCCCCCATAGATTTAGCAGTCTCTGTGTCTTTCTTCATCTTTTCTAAAGATGTGTTGACTGTAGGGCCAAAGAGATGTTCTTGGTCAAAAGGCTGGTTAAGGATACTGGTTTGCACCTCCTGTTTGAAACCAGATATCCGGAGCCAAGCGTGCCTGCGTAACAAAACTCTGGTATTAACGGCACGAGAAGCGGTATCAGCGGCATCAAGAGCACATTTAATAGATTTGTGATTAATTTGCCTTCCTGTATAAGGTCATTCGCCTTGTCCTTATATTGGTCAGGGAGATGTTGGAGAAGCTTCTCAAGCTCATCGTAATGAGCCCTCTCATATCTTGCCAACAAAGCTTGGGTGTTGGCAATCCTCCAAGAATTGGCAGCTTGTGACGCAATGCGTTTGCCGGATGCGTCCAAAAGTTTTGACACCTTATCAGGAGGTGGGGCGTCTCCTGTGGTTTGTGAGTTGGCCCTTTTACGTGCATTAGACACCACAAGGGAGTCTAAAGGGACCTGACCCTTGATGTATATCGGGTCGCTGGGAGCTGCTTTGTATTTTTTATCTACTCTGGGGTTAAGAACCCTGGCCCTGACAGGGTCTTTAAACACTTCCGGTGCATGTTTAAGTAAGCCCTTTAACATTGGTAGGGTATGTGAGGACTTTTGTGGCTGTGCGAAAGTCTCTAATAGGAAGTCTTCTTCCAAGGGATCTGAATGTAATTGTACCCCGTGATATTGTACAGCCCTGGTGATTAGTTGCGCAAATCCCACATTGTCATCTGGTGGGGATGGCCGAGATGGGTATAGGTCCGGGTCATTTTGTAGATCCGGATCAGTATTATAATCCTGCCAGGGATCTGGATCTTCTGGGGTGATGTGCGTCATCATCATCCCCTTGTGGATCTGTGTTCCCATCCCCATGCCCATTCCCACCCCCATAATCACTATCATCATCTGGTGGTGGAGGTGAAGATGTGGGTTGTAGGGAATGTACTGGAGAAATTGGTACATTGGGATTAGCAGGAGGAGTAGAGGGTGGGGGAGGTGAAACAGGTGGAGAGGTATTAGTGCCGATTTCTCTTTTTCCGAGGAACTGGAGAGTCTTGTAAATGGTCTAGTTTCCTCTTCAGTGTGGAAGTAATCTGACCAGTGGTTGGGTCAATATGTATAGTCTTTTGCTTCGGATCCGGGAGATCTGGTACCGAAGGGTGTTTTGATCCAGTGTCCTTTTTTGGAGTGGAAGATTTGTGTTCAGGATGTTCCTTTGCCTTATGAGGGGTTTTTGACTCTTTAGGCTTAGGTGTCGGAGTTTTCGGCTCCGAGGCTTTTTTTCGGCTCCGAAGACTTCGGTTTAGATTGTTTCGGCTCCGAAGGCTTGCCTGTTGGCTGTTTCGGCTCCGAAGGCTTGTCTTTCGGCTGTTTCGGCGCCAAAGGTTTCGGCGCCGAAGGTGTTTTAGGTGCCAGTGATGAAGAATGTGGGACATTTATGGATTTGGGCTTCGGTGCCGGAGGTGTTTTTTCGGTACCGGAGTGGGGTCGGCTCAAGCCCGAGCCTGACGGCTTGTCTTTTGATTTCATAGCCGGGCCGGAGGGCGGGGCGTCTGAAATATTTGGTCGGTGTAGACCTGGGCCTGAGGGCGAAGGTGTTACCGGAGCCTCTTGTGTGGGAGTGGGCAAGACAGGGGTCTCAGTACTCACGGACCGCTGAGCTGGATTGACTGCGTCGTCCGAGTCATCGGCCTCGGAGACTGAGATCTGTTCTTCCTCGGCTCCGTCTTCTGGAAGGGTATCAGGACTTGGTTCGAAGATGTCCGGAATCGAACTGCTTCCCCGGGACATTTCGTGGCGTCGAGCCCGACGATCAAGGATGGTTTTCTTGGACCTGAAAAATGAACAGGCCTCGCAGAGGTGTTCTCTTCGTGCTCCGGAGAAAGGCAGAGATTACACACCTCGTGTAGGTCCGAGTGTGGGAACTTAGCACCACACTGGGGACATTTCTTGAAAGGAGTTCGTTCAATCGACTTCTGACGTGATCGGCGCGGGTAGGCCCAACGGCCCGCGTCGGAGTCTAGGTCGAGTAGCTTGATTGTAGGAGAATACGCGTCGAAAGGGAACGCGATCGAGACAATACCGTCGAGCGGTGAGTGATTGCGCGCCGAGGGGGGATTTCGATAACGACACCGACCGGAGCGCAGCAAGTCACATCCGAACCCGATGGCGGAAAAAAATCTGAAGATGGAGTCGATGCCCATGCACACTTTCACCATAAGGAGGAGTCACCCATCTCGTGACTACAAAGACTTCTTCGAACAAAAACAAAGTGCAAACATCCGAGCCCAACACCAGATGGCGATCTATGCTAAAGTATACAATCTACAGCTCATATGCCTCGAACATTGGGTTTATAAATGTTTAAATATTGGCAAAGCAATTAGGCCAGAACCAAGAAAATAGACATATTGGTTCTAATGTCTGCTTGAATGAACAGCAGGATACTATAAAACAAGGTGGCCGGATTCTTTTTTCTTTAAACTTTTCCACGTCCTATCTGGCCATCATTATTGGACGTAACCCCTATTTGACTAACTTTTAGAAAGTGGACATTTCTCTGCTCTTACAGCTCTGTGTGCCTGCAGCCTGTCTCCAATACACTAATATTAGTCCAACTGCATTTTGAGGTTTAGGAATGTCACGAAGAACATTCAGTTTATGCTTACTTTTTTTGTCCCACCTTTGCTTGGTTCATGAAGCTGTAAGATTCAAAAACATGCTTTTTCACTTTTGATCTAATTACTTTGTGAGTGTAAATAACAATTAAAGCATACTTGCAAACTGTGACTACATGCCTGCCTTTATTAATGTTTCAATACAAAACTATGTGATTATATTAGTTTAAGCGTACGGCTCTCAGACAATGGGCGATTTATATAGGGTCACTGGAAAGTCTAAAAGGTTCTCCTTCACCCTCCCTCCCACCCCCCAAGAAATTTTGAGTCGCCTACGCCCCTGCTCACAGCAGCAAAATGGCAGACAACAGAAAGGAGTGATCAAAGAAACCTGCTGCCTTCTTCGGTGTCTTCCGTTCACTACATCTGAGAGGTGTGGTGCAGCGGCCAGGGCAGCTGACTTCGGAGCACAGGGTTCACGGTTCGATCCCCGGCTCCGGCGGCAGCTCAACTCAGTACCATGTGACTCTGGGCAATAGCTCACTTAATTTCCACGACGGCCCCCAGCGCCTTGAGACCCGTAAGGGTGAGTAGTTCGCGCTTTACAAATACGGATTTAGATTATTTATTTTTTTACATCTGGCGTTAGTCTCCCAGAACAAACAGACTGCCTTGTGGCCCACACCACTCCAGCTTCAACAACGGAGCCAACGAGCGGAATGTCTTATCCTGCAAATAATGCTGCCCTCTCCAGTCAGTAATTTCAGCTCCCTAGCTCCAGTACTCTGACGGATGGGCTGCTCAAACTACAGTGCCTGTGTCCGTTTTTAGTACTGGTGGGGGATTACATGTACCAAAAACAGAAAGAATAACGAGAACAACCTGCCTAGCAGTGTGTTAACATACTTCTCCCCTCTAAACCATTACATACCAGTTATTGCAATGTGCAACTACACAAAACTATATTAAGGGAATAAAATATCCACTCATCTTAGGCTGATGCAATGAAAGTATTAGGGGGGTTGGACCCTTTGATTAAGTGTGTTTTTACTGTTTCAGTTAGCAGAGTTTTGGAAACTTTGCTTTTCGTTGATATATTAAGGCTGCTTAGTTGATCAATGAAGAAAGTAAATAATGGTCCTCATGTTCAGTCCTGACATAGCATTGGCACTGAACAGAAACACTGGATAATTGCTTCCCAAGAGCACCTAATGCAAACACTTCATCTCGTACCATAAGTGAAATGCGGAGAGATCCGAGTGATGCTTTACATTGCCCCCAACTAAAAATAATGTCTTTTCTTTTCAGAATAGTCAAATGATCACAAACACATGAAGAAGTTGTCTAATGTATATAAATGCTGCTACAGAACTATAATACAACATACTGTTAAAATTAAAAAACTTAAACATGTTAGAAAATATTAGTAAAAGCCTTGTTGCAAGCAGATTATTTTTAGGTTGCTACGTTGTGAAAGCTACCTAGGAAAGCGACCCAAGCCAGCATGAAATCTATTAGCAAATAATCCAGGATTATCATACCTTCACAGCGCTTTCGTTTAAGAGATGGGGCTTCTGCACTCTCTGCACCTCCTCTCCAACTGAACAAGAATGGGAGGGAGAGGGAAGGGAGGTGGTAGATAACTGACAAAGTAAAGACAATGAACTTAACTGTACATTCCGAAAAGGGTTCTAATTTGATTAATCTCTAAAAATTTGCATTTTAAAAAACAATATAACGATATACAAGTCATGATGTATTTTAATTTTTAAGAATGCACATAGATAATTGTCATAAATGTGCCTTGATCTCAGAGATTGAATCTTTAAAACAAAGCAAATCTAGAAAAATGAATACTTCCACATTAATAAACCATAACATTTAACCAGCTGCACAAAACAACAAGCATTGGCATAGCCAATAGGTCTCACCTTTGGGACCTTATAAGTGTTTAGTCATGCAACACTTGATGTTGTTGCACCAAGGATATTGTGCTGGATAACTAAACACTTATAAGGTCCCAAAGGCGAGACCTATTGGCTATGCCAATGCTTGTTTATGAAGGAACAAAAACTAAAAAATAAATACTTTTAACCACAGCGCTTGTTTTTAATTTTCAACAAAAAAAAACCTCAAAATGTAGCTATATTTTGGCGATTTTCACTGTCCCCTCCAGGATAATCCACAAACCCTACCCCAAATAGCCCACAAAAAAATAATAAGACTAGGGGGGGTTTTACGGCCTAGCAGCGAAAGGGTCAAAAATAAGGCTGCCAGTTTTAGTTTTTACAGATAAATACAGACAGAAAATGCGTTTCCTGTGTATTTTTAAACATAACATTCATTTGTAGTATAAAGTTAATATGCACCTGTGTGTAGCGTTCTTATACGTGGTTGCTTAATTTGCTAAAACATGACAGACATCCACGTACGAGTGCACATCTAAGAATTAAATGAGGAAATATACCATTCTACAGATTCATTTATTCTCAAAACACAAATTAAGGATAAATACCAATAAGATGCCCCCTCCTCCCCCCAAAAAATAAGGACAAATACAGACGGATCTTAAAAATAAAAGTCATAACCCCTGGAGACCTGGTTACGAACTGAACTGTAGGTCTGCTTACACAAATATAAAAATATTTACATGGTAAGAGTGCATCATTTGACAAAGAACGCCTAAACCACACACCAGCACAGGAACTTTAAACAATGAGAAGAACAGCATCTAAGCACTGTTTTACAAAAGTTAAGTTTCACAACCCGTCTAAAAGTTGGACTAGAATCAGAAGTCACTGCAAAAGCACAGTCCATTGGAGGCCTTTGTCTACGGATAGATCTGTATTTTCGGACATCAGATGGTGCCACATATCGACATTAACTCGGAGGGGATGTTCCGAGCAGAGAATGCCATAACTCCATCTTAGACAGGAGCTCAAAGTGCATAATCATTCGACGGTCCCCATGACTGGAGCAATTTTCTCCTAAATTTAATGACATTCCTCCATTTCGCGAAAATTGTTGTGCCACGCTAGTTTAATTATGTGGAATATGCTACTCTTTTATTCTGGGTCGTCGCTGACGTCCATAAACACGGTTTATACGGCGTTTGCTGCACAGACTCATGAAATGTGTTTTAGCTGAGCAACAGTCATGAAACTTCTTAGGTGACAAGCAGTCTTGCTGCAACAGCGTTGCGACAGCACTTTGCGGTACTCGTTTTGGAAGCTATTCAAGTCACTGAAAAGCAGCGTCAAGCTAAATTAAGACCATTATTTGTACATTACGATGACCAACAAGACTGCTGATGTTCTGTGACATCCCAGAATACTTTAACAGGCATTTTGTCACGCCTTTTCAGAAAAATATATTTGTCTTACACATAAATTGCACGGATACGTCTACGTGCCGACGGAAAGGGCCAATGTTCGTGGAGAAACAAGCTGGCAGGTGGCTATCACCGAAATGCACCGTGAGCCACAAGCAATATGAGCAAGTGAATAAGTGTTTTTTTAAAGGCAAGACGCCACTTTGTTTCACAACAGAATTAAGTCGATTGACCAAATGCAGACATATTACACCCAACAGTAAAATCGAGACAGTATTTGCAAACTTTGGAAATCCGCTTTGAAGTACAGTAGTTTACATTACGATATATACTACCCACGATTATAGGAAATGTACATTATTCCAAAAATTAGGCTGAATGGTTAAATCTGTTCTAGGGCAACTGCTTTTCGTTACCGATATTATTTACATGGGGGTGGCGGGGCTCAAGTGTACCGCCTGCAAGGCTTATTATTGGAGAGCAGCGTATAACTTACATAGGAAAAAAAATACAATTTACAACTCGCGCGGTACAACTGAACACACTGGCCGCATTCAAAATACTTGAGGTACAGATCTGACATTCACACGCGTCCTTTAGTTTGAGGAATAAGATCTTTGAGGCATGCTGACAAGTATACCATTTGGGAGACTACTATCTCCACAAGGAAGTACTTTAAAGACAGGGAAAAAAATCCTTACTCCAACCGGAGACGTGGAACCGGTTCAGACCCTAATCCATGAAGAGTCCAGCGCGCGCTGTAGGCCCGCCAACGCGAACTCCCCTTCAAACATCTGAAGATATAAAGGTTAAACAAACCCTGGGAGAAAGGTCAGGGGAAAAAGACACCTCCGCTTCCACACATAAGCAAACGGCCGCCATTGTCCCGGCTGAGCTCCGAAAGTGAAAGTGGGTGTGCCCACTGAATGTAAGCAAGGCACGTTGTGACGCTCCGTAAACAAGTGGGAGGGGTGGGGGGAGTGCGGCCGAGAGCACACACAGCGTTTCCCTTGCGGGAGCGAGCAGGGGCACCATCTGTTTGCAAGATAATTACAAACAGATGTCGCCAAAGCTCGCTCCCGCAAGGGAAACGCCAAACGTGCACGCGTTGCAATTGAAAGCAATGCAAAGCGTGCACGTTTTTGGGCAAAAAAGCTGATCGATTCCAAGAGGTCCCCTCCTATGAAGCGCATGCGCGCTGCGTAGGCGAGACCTAAAAATGACAGATGACTCAATTGCTGAAGCAATATTTGAAGATTCTTTTTTTTTTTTTTTTCCCGAGGTTACAAACGTGCAGGCTAGTATGCACTACTGTAATTAAGTATTCAGCTCTACACTGCTTAATGCCAAGCATGTTAAAAGGACACTGAATCAGCATCACCAAAAATCTCTCCACATTAAACACAAAATGATAACCGCAGTGAGATGGGCCAATAATTACACTAACGGTTAATAGGCAGTTTCCTTGGTGGTCACTGACCCTTACAGCTGGTGTGCTTGCACACTGGGTAGTACTGCACTGAAACTGAACCTGCCCAGACTCCCTTTTAGAAATCTGACTCAAGAGGCAGTATGCTCCAGCAGGCAAGGCTTAGTCAAAGTTGAGATGTAGGTCTGGAACTCTGCAACATCATGAATCAATCTTACAACATCATGAATCAATCACATAGAAAAAAAAAAAATCAGTATTCAGCCATTATTAAACTCTGTAAAATTAGGTGTCCATTCACTATAGAAGAAGGCACACCCTGCTCTAGGTTCTGAGGGAAGATAGTTCAGTGGGTTTCAAACAAAACTGCACCCAAAGCCAAATGTTTGCCACATGAAAGGCTTAATTAGAACCACGACCATTGAAAGGGGAAGCGTTAGACTGGCACAGGTAATTTAACAAAAGTCTTGGATCAACTGGTGTCCATTGTAGAGGTCTTCTGGCTCTGGTGTCAATGATACGAATATCTAACACAGACCCTTCAATGGAACCAGTAACTCAAATGGTCTTGGTAAATGTCCAGAATACTAGGAAAATGGATAGCATCACAGTTGGAAACTAGGTTTCCTTGCACATCTTCAAAGGAGGATCTATTTTGAAAATAGCTGGACAAGGGCATATTTTTACAAAGTAGGGGGCAACCAGTGAATTGAGGTCATGTACTAGATGGGGTAGAATTCCCCAGTAGCGTGGATACTGTAGTTTCAGGTTGAAAGGACGCCAAAACCTTTAATAGAGTAATTGCATAGTATTTTCCATATTTTTCTTTGTGGCAAGTTCACGAATTGCATTACAGAAACTTGTTATATTACAAAAAAATAATCATTTTAAAACAAATCTTCCATCTCGGTGTTGTCATGGTTTATAGAGGGTTTAGAGTCAGTTTTGGGAAATGCAACGTTCTCAAGCAACACTGGAAGAGAAGGGGTAACGAACTGGACAGCCCTCATGTGCCAGCATACATGCATGACCAGTAAAACGTAGGAAGCCAGAAGACCAACAGAAGAAGAACTATGAAGACTGGAACATGGGCTCCCTCCAGAAACATTGAAATCCTATCCTGAATGTCCCCGGTCCTCTGCAGAAGGAGGGAAAGCTCAAAGAGTACTACCTCTATGAACAGAAAGCACTGCGAGGGCTCTAGGTGAGACTTGGTCAGGTTAACGTTAAAGCCCAAGTTGAACAGCAGAGATGTTGTTGCCTGCAGGTGGTCTGACATGAGCAGCAGCAAACTCACCTTGAGCAGGGAATCATTCACATACAGGAACACCAAGATCCCCAATCTCTGCAGATGTGCCTTAAACACCATCGTCATCATGGTGAAGACGCGGGGTGCTGATGTCAGACCAAACAGAAAGCGGGTGGAACCTATCATGAATTACAAGTACCTTCTGCGCAACTGCAAGGATCGTTATGTGAAAACACACATCTTAAAATTCAAGGGACAACATCCAGTCTTCTGCTTCCTGTGCCAAAGGGACACAAGCCAAAGGTACTTGAGCCAGGGACAGAGTCTTGAACTTTTCTTTGCAAAGGTAAAAGTTCAAGAGCCTGAGGTCTAGGATTGAACGCAAACCACTGTCCTTCTTGGGAACAAGAAAGCACCAGGAGTAGCACCCCTACACAATTTCCTGCTCCGGGACCAACTCCATCACTTTTTTGTGCAACACAGCCACCACCTGCTGTTGCCAGATCCAAGGATGCTCCTCCGAATAAAGGGACTGAGCGGAGAGCTATCTGTGGAGTGGGTCTGTTTAATGGGAAGCCTTTATCTATTACCTGCAAGACTCACAGGTCCATCGTAATGGCCCTCCAGGCTTGAAGAAAAGAGGACACCCTCCGTCCAACCAGCTGCATGTGTTCTTCGAATGGGAACCAAAGCTGCTTTTACTGGTGGTGCGGGGGACCATGAGGTGGTGCATTGCATGGCCAGTCTGCCCTTTGGCTTTCCATGGCCTCTGTACTGTCTGTTACTTCTAGGTTATTTTCCCAAAAGATGGAAAATAGCATCAATCCTCCGTCTCTTAAAAAAGTCGAACTTGGGCGCTGAAAATCCCAGCAACTATAGGCCAATCTCCTGGCTTCCTTTTCCGGCCAAGATGGTAGAGAAAGTCATGAACATCCAGCTTGCTCTATTCATCCAGGAACATAAGTTGCTAGATCCTTCTCAGTTTGGCTTTAGAATCCAACATAGTACGGAGACAGCTCTGATTACAGCCTCCGAGTATGTCAGAACAACTTTAGACAAGGTAGGGAACGCTGTCTTAATTTTGTTAGATCTCTTGGCAGCGTTCGACACCGTTAAGCATGAACTCCTTATCAATCGTCTGTTTGAAGTAGGTGTCAGGAGCACTGCCCTTAAGCTCCTTAGATCCTTTCTCATTGACAGAGTTCAGTTCGTGGAATGTAACGGCCACAGGTCAACATCTTTTACTCTACCCCGTGGTGAACCACAAGGATCGGCACTGAGCCCAAATCTTTTTAATCTCTACATTACTCCTCTAGCCTCACTGATCAAAAGTTTTGGTTTCTCAGTTGTCTCATATGCTGACGACACCCAGATCGTAGTGTCGGTCTCAGAAGATCTTGACAGAACTGCAGAATGCTTTCACGACTGCATGTTACAGATCGGGAGTTGGATGTCCAACAATTGTCTGAAATTAAATTCAGACAAAACCGAGGTGCTACTTTTTGGCAATCGCCCATCATTTTTGTCTCCCAAATGGTGGCCTCAGGAATTGTGTCCTTTCCCAATTCCTGTTCCCAAAGTGAAAAATCTAAGAGTCCAATTTGATGAAAAGCTTTCCTTTGTGAGACACGCTAATGCCATCACCTCTTCATGTTTCTTTATGTTTAAATCACTTAGGAAGGTTTTTCCCTTCATTCCTTTGGAACTACGCAAAGCAGTGATCACTGCACTAGTCTTTTCTAAAATAGACTATTGTAATGGGCTTTTCTTGACTGCCAACAAGAAAGCTCTGCATAAGTTCCAAAAGGTCCAAAATGCAGTGGCCAGATTGCTTCTAGGGATACCAAAACATCAGTCGGTCTCCCAATCTCTCCCCTTACTTCACTGGCTCCCGGTAAGAAAGCGGGTAATGTTCAAGTCTCTGTGCATAGCTTTTAAGGCCCTTCATCTTGATGGGCCAGAATCCATCAGACCGCTCTTTCAACGATTCGCCCCTTCCAGGACTTTAAGATCTTCCTCTCAGGCCTCTCGTACCTAAAATTAAGAGAGCCACTTGGGGAGCAAGAGTTTTGCAGTGGCCTCTGCCAAACTTTGGAACTCGATGCCTCAAACTAAAAAAAACACAAAAAATCTGTCTACCTTTCGTAAGGCTCTTAAAACATGGCTGTTTATTAATTAGCATAGCACTTATATGGTTTTCCTTTGGTCTACACGTGACGTCTGGTTTTATTTATAACCCTTTCTTACCTACTGGAAGTCAGCGCCTAGACACCTACGGGTAAGTAGTGCACCTTAGAAATCTCAATTTCATTTCAAGAACTGATTAGGTTGCTAAATGAGGTGGGAGAGTTGATGCTGGTGCAAAGGAAGTCTATTGGACCATCCCCAAAACCTCTGGTACTGCCTGCAAAACTGACGAGCAGAGGATGCCAGACCCCAATATGGGCAGTTCCTCTTTTTATCTTAAATCATTCTAGGGCTAAATTTGCTTTGACCCCGAAAAGCCGGGAGCCATCAAATGGCATGTCCATTAAGATGGCATGGATGTAGTCTGAAAAGCCCTTAGAAAGCTGATAAGCATGTCTTTGTGCACAGGCGGTCCCATGGCACTGTCCACAGAGTCAACCAAGCCCAGACCTGTCCGGAGGATCTGCCGAGATCCCTGATCACCTCCACAAAGTTGCCCTTCAGGTGGTCAAGCAAACTCAGCACTACTATGGCTATATCTCCCACAGCGTGTGAGCATACCTGCTGAGGAGGTATGTGGCATTCACAGCCGTAAGTGCCAGGCTTCCGGCAGGGAATCTTCGCCCCCTCCACAAACGCGCCTCCCCTTGTCAGTGTCACCTCCAAAACACCTCCAGGGCACTCGACTGCCTGTTAAGGCTGCCATGAAAAATGTCCCTGGATTTTCCTTTGTGACTGATGATGCATCTGCTACCTGACTTTCTGTAAAAAGAGGAGTACAAAGGAAGCCTGGATCACCGATGCTGGTCTGTAAAGTCTTGCCATCATTCTCTTGACTACCGGGGCAGATGTAGGTTTGTTCCATGGCACTTTTATGGGCTCCATGAGAGCATCACTAAAGGGAAGAAGCAGTTTAGTCATCGTTGAAATGGGTCGGGAATCTCAGTAAGGATATTCGGCGCAGCCTCCACCGCTGGAAGTGGCAATAGTAGGGGGGCCTTCTGTCACCTTCCTTACGACTGCATTGCAGAAAGCAATCTTGAGGGGTGCAGGCACATGGGGCACTCAACGTCCACATCAAGTGATGTGTCTAATCCGATAACATTTTGAAGTGAAAATTAGTCAGTGGTATGTTTACACAAATTGCCCACTGATGGAGGGAAGAATTTTTTGGTTTAGTTATTCTTTCGAAGAATTTAAGTGTTATTTAACATCCAATCTAGTCACAAATTGATTCAAAACGATAGTATTGGCAGCAATATCCCACGGCCTAGATGCCACAAGGTTAACAGGGTACTTGTAGAACTTTGGGGGCCTTCAGCTGTTATAGGATAATGAAGTGCATCAGTATGGGTAAAAAGAAGGTTACAAGCACCAAGAACCATGCAGGAGGAAACCCCACTACAATTGACTCTTTTTTGGCAAGGGCGGTTAAGTGTAGTCTCTAAGGAAATTGATTTAGCCAAGAGACAGTTATCACTGGGGTGTACTGAGCGACCTCTTTCCTCGTCCAAGGCATTCGGGATAGAAAAGAGACAGGAACTGTACATCATGAAACGGACAGACCAGTTTCCGAGTCTTCAATTCAGAGAAATTATTCAGTTGGAGCGGATATCCCGAAGTCTGGGGAGGATGTTTTAGTCATTTCACCATCTGTATTTCTCCAGCCAAAAAACGTAAGCGGAAGTGCAGGCGAACGGCATATCTAGTTTCACCTTTTTCATCACCGAAGCCTGATTCGGGCGTTAACCATTCACAAGTCATACAGGACCCTGCTTGGAGATAGCAGTTGGGAAACTTCTGTCTGTGTGCCAGGAACAACAGAAGGCCCCACAAAAGGTGGTTATGCTCCTGCTTAAGTGTGTTAATACAGCTGATACAGAGATTCATAGCAGTATTTCCTCATCTAGGGGTGGCATTATGTGTGTATATTGTGTACCAGCAAGGGCCAATGGCCGTCAGAAGTCTGTATTGCATATGCAGTCTGATAAGCCCTTAGGCGTTTTCAGTTCAGACACCTAGGGGCCGATTCCGATTCGGGCCGGAAATCTCTCCGACCGAGCCGGACCCGGAGAGATTTCCGACCGAATCGGACTCTAGCAGTCCGACCGAACGAGTACGATGCGCACGTATGCTATCGGACTCGATTCGGTCGGACTCCCATTGAAGTCAATGGGAGCCAGTCGTACGACGCGTACACGGGCTCCCATTGACTCAATGGGCACGACGCGAACAAGGGCGCCCCCTACAGCGTGTGCGCGTCGATGCGGGTCGCGCCGTACATGCACGTGTAGGGGGGACCCATGGGTCCCCCCTGTGTGCGACTCGCGCGGCTACGCATACAGGGGGGTCCGACACGGACCCCCAAAGTACGGCTCCGACTGCTCTTTCGAGCCGGAATGCGCGGCTCGGTCGGACTGCTCGCGGCGCGCATCGTACTTACCCAGCCGGGGACATCTCCATTGCGCGGTGCGAGTCGAGTCCGAACGAGTCGGTCGGTGCGGTTAGACCCGAGAACGAGTCGGTCGGAGCGGTCGGGACGCCCGGACGAGTCGGTCGGCGATTTCGCATCGTACTCGCTCGCCCGGACGCGCGTACGAATCGGTCGGGAAATAGGGCTCCGAATCGGATCCGGTTAAGCCGAATCCGATTCGGAGCCCTACCGGCCGAGATCGGAATCGGCCCCCTAGTGTTTCTAGTATTTCCAGCACCGCTGCGCCCATTCAAAAACCGCCTAATATATTGAGGGATTCTCAGCCGGCATTAAAGCTTTCTCAGTTACCAGTGATTAATTTGCCACCTGCATGTTGTCCTTGGTTATAGTTTTAGCAAGTGTCCCCCCTGTGCCTCAAGAGTCTCCCATGCAGCTTCAAAACAAGATGTGTCGCTGGTTGGCAAAAAAATCGAATTTTAATGTGCATGCTCATAATAATATTTTAAGGAGGTGCTGTGTGGCTATGGTTAGTCCTTCCCACAAGACAATTTAAGGAGACTGTTATTGTGAATTTTAGGTACCCAATGATTACGGGGAGAATCTTGTCTTGGCATTTTTAGCCTCTAACTACGAGTGGCGACGTTCATATTCTTCCTCTTTGGTTTTTCTATAGAGCATCCCTTTTTGAGCCGCCTACAGAGCTGCCTCAGGGCTTCTCAATGCATGCAACTACCGATAATTCTAATATTGGATGTATCAATCGATTTGCACCAATTAGTGAATTTAGATGAACAGGACCGACAACCCATGGGGTCCCAGATTACGGTCACATGTCCTAGTGCTAATGAATCGTCTCTGGGAGCTCAGGAAATGGTCTTTCAGGCCAAGAACAGTGATGAAATTATCCCTGTACCAGACATTATGGTCAAATTAAATAAAACTAGCTTGTCAAAATATAATTTTCTTTCTACAGCTAGGGATCAACGGGGAGCAGATTTGTGCGGTCTTAATTGTTTTACTGTACTCAGTTGGAACGTGGCTGGGATTAAAAGTAAGATTATTACCCAACTGGCTTGCTATTATAAATCAGTATGATTTTATTGTTTTTCAGGAAACATGGGCTATATCACCCATAATGTGTAACGGTTTTTCACGTTACTCGTGCCCGGACACCTCTTTCTACTCTGGGAGAGCAAAAGGTTGCCTCGCCATCTGGGTTAAACTTAACCTTAGACTCAAAGTATCAACAGTAAATACGGGTAGCCCTGCGTTCAAGGCACTGTTAACCATAGACTGTAAGAGTCCTTTTAGCTTTTATTTAGTCAATTTTTATAATAATAATTTTTCGAAGTCCTACATTAACTTATTTTATGAGCTATTTGATTTTGTAATGACCCTAAAACCACAGGGGTTAGTGAATGTATCTTTACCGAGGATTTTAATGCTAAGACGGGGAGTGAGTCTGTCGACATGGGCACTCGAAGTATTGGTGTAGATATTGCAACTGGGGATGCTAGGGGTGCGGAACTGAGCAATTTAATTGCCCAAATGGACCTTGAAGACATGGTAAAATAGTTTTGGGGGGTAGCCAAGATAAGCCAACGTTTAGAGGTGGGGGGCAAGCATCTGTTACTGATTACGTGTTTGCCTCTAAACATTTTCTGCTTTGGTGCCTTTGTGGTATAGTAGTTGAAACCCAGTGGAGTGAAGAGAACGCCCTTTTTGTTGAAGGTGTCTTCCTGTTTGACAGGGATAGAACTCCAGCATCATTTGATGGTATTACCAAACATACTAAAGATGTATTAAGGGTGGTATGGCATCTTAAAGATTCCTCAGTTAAAAAGTCAAAAATAAGTTTATTATGACCAATTGGTCTTTAAACTACATAAAACACCATAAAACAACTAAAATACAATAGGTTAAAAATTATAAAAACACCATAAAACCGGATTGGGCTACTATAACAAGTTCATTATTTCTTTGTCTCATAAAACTTGTTCCCCTAGTATCAGTTATCATAAAACAATTCCAGATGCATAAAAATCCAGCATTTAGTAACTTCGTTAAACAACTAAAATTGTCCAATTAACTCTGTTTGTCACTCCCTTGTCCACTCTTTCATTCCCTATTCCATAAGTAATCTCTTTACAGCTTGGATAAACTTCGCCAATGCAATAGCAATGTCAAGGAACTGCATATCAATAAGAAGTTCGATTGCTTGCGGCCTTGACCTTATACCATATTTTTAAAAAAACTGGCCGTAAAAACAATCGCCGTAGAGTTAACAGTTTTTGACAATCCATTAAAATATGAACACAAGAACATTTTACTCCCATTCCGCATGTACATTTACCATCACCATCCATTAATATACTTTTTATTTTCCCATTTGTACGTGCAGGATTGATGCCTACTCTCACCTTTAACAGTTCCATTCTCAACCATTGATTTGGTAGGGTGTCTAAATACGGGTACCAGTTATCATTTCTCCAGCTATTTAACATAAAATGCACAGACTCTTTTTGTTTCAAATAATCCATATCAATTTGTCTAGATTTTTCTTTTCCCAAGATTTTTAGAACACTCATCCGTTCTTCAATAAGTAACGACTCCGGGTCAATTCTCACCTTTAAATTGTCACAAATGGAGTGGAATTTCTTTCTTGTTACTTTTGCCCACTTCAATTCACTCGGTTGGATCTCCCTCATACACCAACATGCCACTTTCTCCTCCTTACTTGACCCTAGCCGTTTCCAAAATCTACATAAATTAACTTGGACCTGTATGTTCCATGCTAGCAAATCTAGTTCTAACCTAATGGCCTGTATCATAGATGAGCTGGGCAATGACAGGAGGGTTTTTAAACATTTCCCTTCCTCATTGTCCCAAGAGCATTTCCCCCTAAACACAAAATTTCTGCTCCGTATTGCATCTGAGGGGGATCATAGCATTGAAGGCCTTCAACACAGGTCTGTGCGACATAGCACCATAATTACTGTTAAATTTTTTCAACCCACATACTGCAGCTAAACCTTTTGTTTTCTGGGCCTGTAAATGTATACCCCAATTTAAAGCTTTATCAAACCATATTCCCAGGTATTTGTATTCATTAACAATTTCTAATTTTGTTTGCCCCAGGAACCAACTGCATTTTTGGTCTCTCTTTCCAAAGCACAATATTTTAGTTTTTTCCATATTTACTGTTAGATGTTTGGATGAGCAATATGTATTAAATGCATTTAACTTTCTTTGCAGGCCTAGTTCTGTTTGATCAAGGATAACTAAGTCATCTGCATACAATAGGCAGGGCAAATGCTTCCCATTTACCTTTGGGCTTGCCCTCTTTTGATCATTAAGGAGGATGGCAAATCAGCGAGAAAGAATGAAAAAAGAAGAGGTGCCAATACACAGCCCTGTCTTAGGCCGTTATTGATTACTATCTCATGAGTCAAACCCCCTACTGTATCTTTGATCACCTGTGCCCAATTCTCGCTATGCAGCTCTTGGATGACTACTAGGAGTTCTTCTGGGATATTATATCTTTTAGCGTCTCCCATAGGCATCCTCTATCTACCAGATCAAATGCGGCCCGGAAGTCAACAAAACAGCAGCACAATTTACCTTGCTGTTCTACCGACTTCCGAGCCACTGCCCACAAGGCGAAACAATGATCGAGGGTTGAGTGCCCCTCCTTAAACCCTCCCTGTTCTACCGGGACAATCGCTTGTAACTCAACCCAGTCCTTCAGTCTGCCCAGAATTATTTTGGAGAACACTTTCACACCAATATCTAGCAGATTGATTAATCTATAATTCTTTGGGTCCTTTCTGTCCCCTTTTTTATGTAAAGGCCTGATTACCGCTCCTCTCCATGATTTTGGGATAGTCCCTGTGGTTAGTACTGCGGTAAACATCTTTGAAAAAAATTGGGCCCACCAATTTAGCTCTGTTTTAATTATAACTGCAGGTAAGTTATCTGGCCCTGCAGCACGGGTTAAATTTAATTTCCTAATGGTGTTCTTCACATTTTCAAGGGAGCATAAGGGAATTAGATCTTTTACTACCTGCCGCATGGGAGTTCTTTCCTCACTTAATACTGTCCCATTACCAGCCATATATAATTGGCTTAGGTGCTCCTCCCTCATCAACTTCACAGCTCAAGGTTCCCGGGGATCGACCCGCCGCGTCTTGAATCAGCTTCCAGAATCCTTTAATATTTTTAGTTTCAATCGTTTCCAGGATGGAGTCCCAACATTTTTCTTTAAAACTCCTCAGTTGTATTAAATGATTTATTAAAGAAGAATCTTATAATCGTTTTGGGCTGTTTGTGCGAAGGAGTTTATTATTAGCAGCAATTGTGTATCACCATTAAGAACTCCCTACTGAAACCCTCAAAACCTGTGCCTGATCACCCTCAGTGGTTTGATGGGAACTGTTCTGCTGCCAATCGCCATTTGCTAGCTGGATCCCCCAGGGATATATGCGCGATCCAGGAAGCTAGGAAGTTCTATAGAATGAACATCAAAGAAAGGAAGCGTACACTGTTTCTCAAGGATTGGGAGACATTAGAATTGGCTTCTACGCAAAATAGTTCCAAGATATTCTGGGAAACAGTAAATAGGCTTTCCTCGCATGATATCCCTGCCGAACCCTCTTTTAGTATGTAATATTTCAGGACAGTATTGGGTGGAGCATTTTACTAATATATATATATATAATCTAGAGAGGGATAGTGAGCATGAGGGTGTATTGAAGCAGCTTTTTATTCCCTCCACTCCTTGCAGTTTACAGTTCAGGAAATCGAAGTTGCTATATGAGTAAGTGCCGGCAGTAAGGCACCGGGCCCTGATGGGATCCCCATGGATCTTTTTAAATGTAACTCTGACCACTGGGGACCCCTTTTTAAGAATATTTTTAACAACTCTGTATCATAAGATCCCAGAGTCCTAGTCCGAGTCCACAATTTTACCTATTTTTAGGAAATGTGATAGGGGTTACCTAAATGTTATAGGCCTATCTTGTTGGTGGACATCTCTGCAAAAATACTAGGGAGGACCATTTTCAATCACCTACAGTCATGGGCCATTGATAACAAAATGTTATCAACATATCAATATGGTTTTCGTCCTGGGCCAGGTATGGTGGACCAGTGCCCGAATTTACATCTGATGGTAAGTAAGTATAGTGTCACCAGCCCCTGCTGTCCACTGTATCTGGCGTTTATGGACCTTTCTACTGCCTTTGATTGTGTAAACAGAACTAAACTATGATTGAAGTTTATCAATTTGGGTGTAGATATTGCGTTAGTTACTTTTTTGAACGGGCTCCATGAAAATCTGAGCCCTAGGGTCCAGTTTTGTCAGGAAGGTGAACTCGGATTCTTTTCCTTTAGCCAGTGGCGTGAGCAAAGGGTGGGTGTTGGCACCTCTACTTTTCACCCTTTACATCAACGATTTAGGTGATTTCTTAATAAATTTGACCAAAGACGTACTGAAAACTGCCAACTTAGCAGTCCCTGCTTTGTTATACACCGACAACGCAGTGCTAATGGCTAGAACACCTTGTGCCCTTTGTAGCTTGGTTAAATCATTTTTATCAGTTATGAGTACACTAGATATGAAAACTAATTTTGAGAAATCGCACCTTATGGAATGTGGCCCTGGCAAGAAAGTCCTGTCAGTATTAAACTCTGGCACAAAGCAGCTAAGCGCAGTCACAAGCTGTTGTTATTTAGGCCCGATGTTTGATGCAAGCAATTCCTGGCTGGTACAAGTAAATTCTGCTTGTCGGAAACTTGTGAGGGCAGCCGGTTCTCTTTTTAACCTAGCTAAGAGGGATGGTAGGTCCACAATCTTCCCTTTTCTTAAACTGTATAAAATGCAATGCGTCCCTACTGTCACCAATGGAGCTGGGGTTTGGGAGGTTTCATAACGCTGCCCCAGTTCAGGTGGAAGAAAACAGAATGTGTAGGAGACTGTTGAATCTCCCACCCTCAAGTCCAAATGTTATCCTGTACTCTGAATTGAAACTAGAGTATATACACTTGATAGTATTAAATTGGCTCACTTGCTGCTCTGGGTTAGTGTGTGGAGCAAGAGGAAGACCAGTTTTAATAGGACTGTTATTGTTGATTATTTGTAATTGGATGGGGACCTTCTATACCGTGGTTGAAATATGTTCGTAATTTATTGGACGATATTGGCCTCTTCGAATTGTTTAGTGCCCCATATTATTAAGACTACTAAAAAAGTGGTTAAGGAGCGATTCGCAGATTATATTATTTCTCTGTGGATTCAGGAGGTAGCTAATAAGAACACTATTCACCATTATTGTTGCACGTTTGAAATGGGTGATATCCCCCTGTACCTTAGGTTTAAAACTAACCTGATGGGAGAGGTCACTCTTTTTTAGATTTAGGTCGGGATGGTCTGGCGTACAGCATGCTTTTATGAAACGGAAGGTGTATGGGGCAAGGAACTCCCCGCCCCCGTCCTTGTAACGGCAAGGCGGAACAATCCCACTTACACTTTTTTGTGGGGTTTTTTGTCAATTTTTTCAGTTAGGTCTTAAACCCTTATTCAGAAAATTAGCTTTTCCGAAATGTAGGGCAGCATTAAGCCACCTTCAAATGTAAAACAGCCCAGATATATGTTTTACTGTATGTGGTTTTCTCAAGTTGGCCATTCGCAGTAAAAAAATCAATGGATGGGAGGCTATAGGGATAATTGGCTGCTGTTGGTCCTGCATTATATTTGATTAACTGTATTTTAATGGTTTTATCTATTTTATTGCACTAACATTGGTATTTTGTGACAACGAGTGTACTCTTTATGATCTTTTTAAGATCGAATAAAGATTTATTGAATTGAATGGATTCAAAACAAAAATGAATACATACATCAATGTTGTACCAATAATATTAATAGGTGTGCTGCTATATCACCCAATTTCTTTTTAATTAACAACCCACATACATCTTGAAATATACACAGGGTCAAATTGAGACAGCATAAGCCCTCTGTCACACATTGATCACAAAAGAAATTACACAATCAGCAAGGCAATGATCCAAGACAGATTGAACAACCACCCAACTGCTCCTCACTTGTCTATTAAAGTTATTTTCCTTTGAAGAAAGATTCGACAATAAAGTCCATTTATAGGCAATTGTGGTGGTTAATCCAGTAACGCGTCGGTCTCCATTCATATAAAAAGTACTCAAGACCATCTGTAGGACAATGTGTTGGAATTAAAATATTTTGTAGAACCTCGTTTGTAATATAATACAAGGAATAAATCATGGACAGCGCCACAGAAAAAGAAGTATAATGTCCCAAATCAACACAAGGTTTATCGAACTGAATCAGTAGAACAATTAGTTACTATTTAGAATCAAGAAAATCCAGAAAATAGCATCTGTGTCAAAGCAAATCCGCCAGGTGCCAGGAAATGTATTACTCTGCCGGCATAACAGATTAGTCAGTTGTGTCTGAATCTGCATAAGGAACCAAGCTGGCTGCCTCACTACTGTCGTCGTCATGAGGGTGGATTTGTGGCATATGGATCAGGTCAGAGTCTGAATCAAACAGGTTCTCCATGGTTTGCCAATACTTCTTCGCAAGCAGGACTCTCCCAAGAGGGGACTCTACTGGAAGGGGTAGTGAATCCCTCCTGAACCACAGCAAGATAGACAGACTGTGGAGGAGGACACCAAGTAGGGGGGAGGCATGGGATCAACAGCAGTGATGTTGGAATCTGCACTGTTTGAGGAGCCTACTGAACAGAATGTGGTGCCGGAATGACTCTGGCCAGCGTTAGTGGGGTGATGTATGGCATGGCATTGAGGCCAACTGCTGCAGAAGGAAATTCTGCCAGCAGTATCTGAACTAGAGGCATGAATGGTTCCATGGGGACCCTAGGCACACCAGAGATTGTGGCAATGCAATCATGGAAGGTAGGAACTGCACTAAATTGGCACTTGGCACTGAAAACCTGGGTGGTATTGAACTGGTATTGGCGTCGGGAATGGAACTGGGATTGGCGTCAACAATGGAGTCATGGTCAGCACAAAACCCGGTCTGGGACCAGAATTGATGGATCTTATGTGACATCTGCAAGCTCTGGCTTGGAGAACGCCACTGTGGGTGGAAAATGCCAGGGCGACCTACCTCTCAAGTGAGAGTGGTGCTTGAGGATTTTATAGAAGGAGGAAGAGCGCGACCTTAATTCTGACCTTGAATGGCACCAAGCCCAATGGTCATTGCACTCGGGCACAACAAATAATTTTGCCTCCGATTTCATGATTGCTTTGCTGTGCATTATAATGCACTGGTCATACAACCTTGGGTTATGTTTCGGGCCTAGACACTAAAGGCAGACCTTGTGAGGGTCAGAGATTGACATTTGTCCAAGACAGGAGCAGCAGGGCTTAAATCTAGACTTTTTAGGATTGTCCTTCTCTAATGCATTGCACAGAGTTTTTGAAGAAAAAATAAGAAATATTCTCAGCAAAGAGCACCTGATCTTAAACTAAGGCCACAGAAAAAAGGGACTGACATCAGGGCCAAGGTGGTGCTATATTACTCCAGTGACATCCCACCTTCTTCACATCTGATGCAGAGATGAAGCCAGTGTCACCTACAGGCGACAGAGATATTAGAACTTCCTGGTATCCAGTCTACTGCCTGGGGATATTCAAAAGGTATGAAATGTGCCTGGAGAAGAATTATTCAGAAATTGCACTACTGTACTGATATCAATGTGGCTGTCTAGCTTCCAAACACCACACGTTTGTTATGAAATGAGGTGTCTATTTGCCTCTGACAATTCCTACTTGAGAGGCTGCACTAGTGCACAGGAAATCAGGTTTCAAAGTCTCATCATTCTATACGGATGCAGAGGGCATGAAACTTCTAGTACAAGGGTGGCTTCGTGGTATTCCAGTTACCCTAGTAAACACATAAGGTCCCAATATTGACTCAATGTTTTTGACCGGTTAACAACAAGTGCCGGGAGCGAAACTTATAAACCATCATGTGGGTTGGAGAGTTTAACACAGTCCTAACCAAAACCATAAAATATAGCCAAGTCCATAAGAGCACCAAAAGAGGAACATTGCAAATGAGTGATTTTTTTTTAATGGTGGCTATATCACAGCAAAGAGATACCACTGATAGGGCTTCCACATATTAGAATGTATGACTCCATGACACGCACAGACTTTTGACTGAACTCCATGGACGATGCTCAATTGGTCAAGCACAGGCAGCCAATTTGCAGCACAGTACCTATCTACTCCTGTACGACTTTACATGTCAACATCTCCACTAGATGTCTGGTGAGATACTTCAGTCAGTGCCTCCTCCTGAAACTGCCAGAGGTACCATTCACAGCCTGCTCCTCATCAAATATATAAAAACTAATGAGGATCAGTCCCCAAGATGTGGAGTGTATAGGGGCCATTATGCTATTTTCACAACTGAGCAGTCTGGGGTTTTAATGCATAAGATGCCAAATTTGGAGCAATATGATAATTTGGATAGAAGGAAAATTTTGGCTGAGCACTATACCCGTAGCCTTTTGTGAGCTAGCCATCAGAGGTATGCTTTCTTGTTATGCACACAAGGGCCTTGAAATATGGATGGTGCGAGTGGGAGGCAAGCAAGACACTGGCTGGCCTTGTTCAGAAAACCAGCATCCCCCAAAGAATTCTGATGCGAGACACTCGACAGAAAATGGCATACATGACAAGAGAATTTTTTGGGCCTTTAATGACTATTATTGAAACTCTATGTGCCTCAATCACACAGACTGCCCAGTATCTAAAATCTTGAGATGTTAATCTTACACTGATTAGACTATGCTGGCAGCATTCCTTATGACAGACTATCAGACTTGCGCAGGACAGAGATCCATAAAAGGCCTTGACAGGATAAAAGCTTGGGTAGATGCGCTATTGAGTTCTACAAAGACTATAGTGTTACCCAAGCCCTAAAATTGCTGGCAATGTATCAAGAGTCCACAGCTTAAGTCAAGCTGACAACCACGAGGAGGGATGCGGTCATACTGGCACTTTAAAGATAGGGCAAGGACAATGGGTTGACATTCCTATCAAACTATGTCACCTCAAATGTACATAATAAAATACTAAAAAGTAACAATGCTAACCAGAGCAGATGTGAGTCATACCAGGCCAAACCTTCACTGAAACTGGCGTGCCATCTTTGCACTGAATGAAAAATTAGATACCGACACGCAAACCCCGGTAGCATTTCAAGAAGCGGAAGAAGTCTTTGACTTACTGAAGTGTGCTTTCTACCTTGAGATGCTGCGAGGGACTGGTTTGTGAATCTACAAGATTCATCTTGTGGTACGGATATATATACACAGCCTACAGTCAAAGTTAAAATCAATAGTGCTTTATTTGAGCCCCTGACCAAATCTAGAACCACCAGTAAGGGGTGACCATTTTTGCTAGTGCTTTTTTGTGACTGCAATGGAACCACTGGCATGGCTATTCTAGAAGTGCCACTACCACAGAGGCATTGCATCCAATACGCCTTATCTCCTGTTATCACTATAAATGGATGATGTACTACTTTTTATTAAGGGACCAAAGATCAGTCTCTTTACTATTGCCCAACAATACATGTTGTCAATATTCTGGGTATAGACTTCAACTGGGGAATCCCCAAAATAATTTCACAAAATCCACAGCACATGTAGAGATAGACTTCCAGGTGCCCTGTTGATCTGATTCAGTCAAACATTTCGGCATCCAAACGCCTTAGGATAGATAATGAGATATGGGATAAATAGGCTCTGGTTGTATAACAGTTGATCACTAAGGTTGACCGATTAATTCAATCATAAAACTGCCCCCATCAATAGGGGCCATAATAGTCCTGATCAAAATCATCCTGCTCCCCACTCTCTCCCATTTATTTCTTAATAATCCTCTCCCAGTTAACAAGGAATTTTTTAACCATGCTTTGCTTGCATTTTAGCAAACTGGTGTGGCCGATTCACAAGCTTGCATTGTTTCGCTAGTACCGACTTAGCCACACAGAAGATAGGCATATGGTTCCAGATCTCAAACTTTATTTTAACACTACACAAGCTTGCTTCTAAACATTTTTTTACCTTATGCCTTATCGTCTCCATTAGAATGCGGGGGAAAAACACTGTTGGCAGGTGGGGCTGGGGACAGGAACTGCAGATCATGATCAGCCATAGGACTTGCATCTTATTTGCACTAGCAAAGCCTGGCTTAGTCTGCTCAAGGTCTTCAACTGTACTCACTAGCAATTCTTTGGTTCCCATATCATTCGACCAAAGGTTTAAGGATATGCTACTCCAAACTAGACTTGATTGTCTTGGTAAGTTGAATAAAAATGGGTGGAGAGGGGTTGTTTTCTCATGTTAGATGAATTTAAAAAGAAGGATCACATCACTTGATATATTCACGCATTTCCTTTTTTAGATGCATACAATGTGCAGTGGGGTGTTGACAGACTTTCAAATGGAGCCACAGGAATGCACTGCACTGACTACAATTATACTCTCTCCAGATACACACTGCTGGGTATGAAGGTTACACAGTCAACACTACTGGCTGGACAGTCCAGCGGTCAGTGGTACCTTGACCTCAATATGGCACAAAATGAACAGAGGGAACAGTGTTGTGCACAAATGGCCCAAATATCTAGGAACTGAAGGCACAGGTTAATACACTAGACAATGCTACATGGTCTACGTTAAACCGGGTAAAGATATGAAACTGTAATCTCTTGCAAAGTACAGAGTGCCCCAAATGTTAAAACACATGCAAATCCACTGTCTGACTCAGCCTGGCAAAATACAACAGGGTCCACGTTGCAGCTATTTGTGTAAGCAAGAGCCAGTGGTGATCCTTAAGGCATTTATTAATTCAAAGCCTCAAAACTGAAACCTACAAAAGCATTATTTCTAATAGTAAGATACAGTATCTAATCCACATAATGCTGGAGTTAAAAATAATACACATTTTCATGATACTCACCTTCCTCACAAACTAACCGCTACAATAAAAGGCAAATGGTAAATAAAGCCCACTGAAGACATTACAGGTTAATATGTATACCCTCCACCTTCTGTAATTAAAAGCACCCCACCCCTTTCCATCTGCTTCCCAATCACATGAACATTTTGGGTAAGATGAGCAGAGCTGGGGATGACAGAGAGCCAAACCTAAAACTAGGGCATGTTTCTGCTACAGTTCAAAAGAGGGTTGTCAGGTCAAAGTACTTTCAAAAAATGCAAAACACTTGAAAAGAAGAGGCACAACAATGTTGAAATGAAATTAAGATTTCTCAAGCGCACTACTACCCGTAGGTGTCTAGGTGCTGACTCCCAGTAGGTAAGAAAGGGTTATAAATAAAACCAGACGTCACGTGTAGATCAAAGGAAAACAATATAAATGTTGGGAAAGTTTTCATGATTTTATTTTGCACCTATTTTGACCACCAAAAGAGAGATTATAAATGAGGAAAACTCATTGCAACCTAACAGCCTATTAAGAATGACATATGGGGGGGGGGCGTGGTCTGGCGCCAACGAAGATGGCCGCCTAGGGTGAAAGCTCCGTCTGGGCTGAGCCCCTAAAGCACGTAAAATACGTTCAATACCTGGTAGGAGCGACCCAGGCACAACCGCTGTGAAGAAGAACCATCCGCGGACCAGATCGCCGAAACACCTGCAACAAGAGACGCTCTCTGTCCGCTCCACACCGTGCGGAAGCTGCTGCCGCTGCAGAGAGGGGCCGCGCACGGCCTGAAGGTACAGCCCCCTGCTGCCTCGCCGCCCGCTTAACGAAGACGCCTGCCTGCTGAAGCCTCACCGGCGCTGCCCCCCCTCACTGGGGTCTTTCTTCTTCTCCCCCCCCCCCGCTTCGTCCATCGATATCTGGGGGCCGGCGCTGCTGACTGCAGGGATAGCACCGAGGGGCAGAAGACCAACACTCTACGGGGTCTCTGGGGGCCGCACCCGGAGTAGCGTGGAGGCGCCCGGGGGGCTGAATGCGGCACGCAAGGTACAGCGCGACCGGAACTGCAAGGCCACAATTGGCGCGCTGCTTGTGAGCTGCCGCCCGTGCACACCCGCTCCGTGCCATACCCTTCTGTCTCCAGAGTTGGGCAGGGAGTGCAGCGCCACATACACGGAGACTCCTCACATTGTTGCTGAGCGGGGGGGAGGGCTCCATATCGGCTCTGGGTGAGGAACAGCCGGCCTGTGCGCAAGTGCTGGGAGCAATTAGTACATGTGCAGGGAGCACTTAACACTGCAGTGGCCACAGGAAGACACGTGAAGAAGTGGCAGCAAGAAGGGGCGAGAAGACTGCATCCCATAGGGGAACTGGAGCTACCGAACTGAAACAGCACACAATGACATGACCTAACCCCACACTGAGGTCTATATATATCGCCCGCATTGAAGCTGGGCACGACCTGCGGACTCATTGGGGTGACCTGCCTGTTGTCCCTGAGGGGGTGGGCTCGGGGAGCGGCCGGAGAATAGCAGAGCCAACTTTTAACCGGGAGTGACTGGGCACCATCTCTCAAGACCTGCTGATATAGCAATACCCCCACCTCACTCCGGACCCATACACACACCGGTAATGTGTTAAGCGGCAGATTCGTAAGCTCTGACGCCGCACCTGAATTGTACAGGTTGGGAGACTCATACGGAAGACACCGCTGCGTGGCCGAAGCGACCAGCTTGCGCACAGGTAGAGACTCTACGCCTATGCAGGGGGGGCCGGACACTTATACCCTCACAATGAAGCCCAAGAGCGGCGCAACGGTGCAAACGAACAAGTTGGATAAATACGCAGTTCCAAAACAAGCCCACACAGGCGAAGGAGCCCAGGGTGGGCAAACTGAAGACGCTGAGCCCTCTCTCGCATCCATAATGTCGGCCATCCAGGTGCTGGGGGCCACATTGGAAACTAAAATCGACAAAGTCTCAATCGAGATGAACCTGCTTCGAGCGGATATGAATAAAACCTCAGACAGAGTCAAGGTCAATGAAGAGAACGTCCTAGAACTCCAAACCTCCACGAAGAAGCTCGAGGAAAGGGTGCAGCAACTAGTTCACCAACACCGCCAGATGGCCCTCAGGCTTGAAGATCAGGAAGGGAGGGCCCCCCGGAATAACATACGCGTGGTTGGGGGCTCAGAGGGACCAAGTATGGACCTTTTCCTTGAAGACTTGATCCTAAACCATCTTAAACCGAAACGGCTCTCCTCATTATTCACAATTGAGCGGGCGCACCGGGCACCAATCCCCAAGCCCAAACCGGGGGCGCCCCCTAGAACTATCATTGCAAAAATCCTCAACTACAGGGACCGTGACGCAATCTTACAGGCAGCCCGAACGCAAGGCGAACTCCAATACGAAAATGCGACAGTTCGATTTTTCCCTGACTTCACGCTTAAAGTCCAACAGGAACGACGCTCCTTCGACGGAGTTAAGAAAGCGCTCAGAGACAGAGGGCTCAAATACATGATGTTTTTTCCTGCAAAACTTAAAATCATAGTGGACGGAAAATCGTTGTTCTTTACGAACCCGCTGGAGGTGCAGGACTGGCTGGATCGCGCGGCCACACAGAGATCATTGGCGAACCAGGGTGGTAACTGGAGGGACACTCTCACTCATTCACCAGGCTCAGTGGACGGCAGACCAGACTTCGACAGGCGAAGTCAACGTTCCTGGAGGTCGAGATCTAGTAGCCCGGGGAAGCTAGCATCCCAAAGAGACTAAAGTGACTCAAAATTGCGATGTGGGACTTATGGATCTGCGACAACAAACTGTAATGTATCAATACTTTTCTAGAAGATGTGGGTAGGGGATACTGCATGAAGTGCTGGTCCGGTTAATTTTTGGGGTCCTCCATATTGTATCTTCCTCTACGGGTGGGGGCAAGCCTTTGGAGGCCAGAGCTGGTGCTAGCCCGTGTTCCCCCGTAACAGTTGACTTGTACCTGGGGCGATGGCAGGGTAGCAGGGAGAGGGGGTTGGCATAGGGGGTGGGGAGTTCTACTTTAAGTTGTATTGTCAGTTTCTTTCATCACAGTTGAGAGGGGGGGAATTGGAGGGGTGATCATTGGTCATGCAGGGAGCGATGTTTCAGGATGAGGTTGTGCTCGGTGACTCACAGGTCCCGTAGCTCTTTTCTCTGTAAAAGTGATTATGCAGTGGGATAAGAGTTTAAAGCTCATCAGCTGGAACGTCAACGGACTGGGGGACAAAGTAAAAAGAAGTATAGTACTCCAGTATCTAAAGCGTCATTCCCCAGATGTCGCATTGCTTCAGGAGACACACCTCATTGGTAATAACTGTAAAGCTCTAAATAGATGGGGGTACAATATGGTGGCACATGCTGGCTTCACCTCCGGGTCCAGAGGGGTAGGAATTCTACTTAAACGCACCTTCCCACTCAGCATCAAGCATACATGGACAGACCCACTAGGGCGCTACGCGGCGGTCTCGGGATGTTGGGAAGGACAAACCCTTACACTACTAGCGGTATATATTCCACCGGGTTTCCAAACACAATCGTACAAGGAACTGGGAACACTCATACTCTCACTCCCTGAGGGGCAACTCATATTGGGTGGGGACTTCAACGCGGTTGTATCGGGCGCACTCGACCGTTACCCACCCCGAGACATCAACACTGGGCAAAATTGGCTCTCCAATTTCATTGAGGCCTTTGGCCTCGTAGATCTCTGGAAAATGCGTCATCCTGACCTCCACCAATACACTTTCTTCTCGGGGTCTCACCGTACATTTTCTAGAATAGACTATATCCTCACGCCTCTACAACATAATACGACCACGCAAGAAGTCAAACACCTGGCAAGGGGCATTTCTGATCATTCCCCGCTGTGGGTCCACTTAACCATTGGAGAAAAAAGGGTAGGCTGTGTAGCACCTATCAACCCGTGGTATCTCCGCAACCCGGGACTAAAAGCTGCGCTCATCCGAGCAGTCGATCAATATTTCCAAGAAAACGACACCACAGTTGACTCCCCTACCACTCTATGGGAGGCGTTTAAAACAGTACTCAGGGGGCACGCCCTCTCAGCCATAGCTGAGCTACAAAAAGAGAACAATAAACAGATGGCTGCTATCGAAAGCTATCTCCTTCGCCTCGAGGAGGCAGCAAATGAAGGTGAAGACCAAGCTGCTCTTCACAGGTTACAACTTAAGGAAGCTGAGTACAAAGCCATCGCAACTGACGCGGCTAAAACCTTAGCAAGGGACAGGGACGGACGCCTCTACGACCAGGGAGACAAAGCAGGCAAACTAATTGCCTGGCTGGACAAGAAGGAAAGGGCGGGGAGGTTAGTGCCGGAGCTTAAAAGTAGTTCGGGCATCGTATTAACTGAACCCCACGACATCGTACATGAATTCGCTACCCATTTTGCACAAGTACATCGGAGTGGTTCGGAACGACCGGAGGCGGACTCCTCTGATTTGCTGGCTGATATCCCACTGCCTCTCCTCACAGACTCCGAAAGAGATGCCTTGGAGAGCGCGCTCACTAACGACGAGCTAGCTCAGGCGATCAGAGATCTACAGCCGGAGAAGGCCGTGGGGCCCCAACGGTTTGCCCATCGAACTATACAAACTCAGACCAGATAAGCTAGCCCCCCATCTGAAAAACATGTTTGAGGATAGTAAGAAAACGGGCATCCTCCCACGGGACCAGCTTATCGCCACACTGGTGGCCATACCCAAAGCAGGGAAGCCAAAAGACGAATGTACTTCGTACAGACCCATTTCCCTACTAAATGCGGAGCCTAAAATACTCGCTAAAGTATTGGCAAACCGGCTTAGGAAAGTAGTAGGCAAACTAGTCCACCCTGATCAATCGGGCTTTATGCCACATCGAAATACAGCACTTAACTTGCGGAGGCTTCATGGAGTATTGGGGCGCCATGCCACCATCCGAGAAGACGCCATCGTGGCATCGCTTGACGCAACCATGGCGTTCGATACACTTGAATGGGCTTATTTAATGGCAGTCCTTAAAAAACTGGGCTTTGGGCCAAAATTCATTGGGTGGGTACAGCTCCTCTACACCGAACCACTGGCACAGGTGGTGGTAAATAATAAAATCTCGAACGATTTTGCTTTGAGCAGGGGAACACGGCAAGGATGTCCCCTCTCGCCCTTACTTTTTGCACTTTCTCTCGAACCACTTGCCGCCTGGATACGAAGAGACCCTTCCATCAGGGGACTTAGATGGGTTGAAGATTGGGAGGATCGAATCTCACTATACGCAGACGACATCCTCCTGTACCTCGCATCCCCTCGGAAGTCACTGAGGGTGGTCCTAGACATCTTCACCAGTTTTGGGCGCAACTCTGGGTATAGAATTAACTGGAGCAAATCATTGCTATATGTTTTGCATGGAGACCCGCCAACAGTACCAAGCAACTGCCCGATTCAAACAGTCACCGACGGGTTCCGATATTTGGGTATTTTATTACAACGAATGCTCAGCTCCGTTATGAACGGAATCTTCTCCCACCTCTACAGAAGTTCAAACGAGACACGGCTACCTGGAAGTCACTGCCCCTTTCTTTGTTGGGACGAGCAGCCCTCTTTAAAATGATGGCATTGCCTCGCTTCCTTTACGCACTCCAAAATTTCCCAGACCCAGTTCCATCGGGGTTTTTTAAAGACATTGAATCAACTCAAAGAGACCTATTGTGAGATGGTAAACCGCGTATATAGTTTCAAAAAATGACGCTTGGATGGTACGATGGAGGTATAGCACTCCCGGATATCAAAAAATATTATTGGGCGGCACACCTCTCAGCAATCAATCAATGCACTTATCGCAATGGGGACGACCCGGGTTACAGGATGGACAAATGGATACTCCCGGTCGGTAATTGCATGAGGGCGCTCTACTCCAAACCCAACAAATACCCCCTGACGGGACACACACATCATTCAGTTCAGCTCTGGCACACTATAAACCGCAGCCTAGGATGGACCAACAAGAGCACACTTGCCACCCCCCTATGGGACTCTGAATGCCGGGGCACACTGGGTGGGTCTAAGGGCTTTGACAAATGGGACCTGATAGGTCTCTCTCGAGTTGGGGATCTCTGGGGACACAACGGCATAGTCTCATTCGCCACATTGCAGCAGACACATGAGTTAGCCACATCCGAATATTTTAGGTATATACAGGTCAGACACTCCCTCCAAGCTCACATTTCAGCGGGGTCCCCTATACCGGAGTCTTCTCCTCTAGAAGACAGATTGCTCGATGGCAACTTGCCCGAAAAAGCTATCTCCCTTGCATACAAAAAGCTTATACATAACACGCCAGATCCTTCAACACCACTAAGGGAGAAATGGGAACGGGATGGCCTGGAACTGGAGGATGACGAATGGCATGAAGCACTCTCCTCACCGAAGGAAGTCGCCATTTCAGCAAAACTGAGACTGATCCAATTAAAAATCCTACATAGGGTTTATTTCTCGGGTCCCAGACTGGTACTAATGGGCAGGAGCGGAGAGGGGCTGTGTAAAAGACACTGCGGACTAGTGGGGTCCTTTTTTCATATCATCTGGGAATGTCCGTTGATCCAAATCTATTGGAGGAAGGTACTCGAGTGTTTGAGTGAAGTATGGGGGGTGGAGATTCGGCTAGAAGCCAAAAGATGTCTCCTAAACGTTTGGGAGCCCACAGACCTAAACACCAAGGGTAAACTCCGGGCAACGCTTGGCCAGATAGTAGCTAAACAAAACATTGCCCGCCTGTGGGGAGCGGCACCACCACCGACACCGAGTGCCTGGGAGAACGATAAGGATTGGTGTATGGTGCGGGAGAAAACAGTATATGTAGCACGGGGCTATCCCAGGAAATGGATAGCGATTTGGACTAAATGGAATGTATATCGTGGTAACATATGTGAACCCCCCTATGTTCCACCCCCGGACGAACCATTGACACCCTGAACTGTGTAACAAATATCATCCTTTACTAGCTCACTGAAATGATGAACGGACCAACTGCTGGCCTTGTGAGTCTGAGATACAACTGTAATTAATGTTTGCAGTATAAAGTGATCACCCTGCTGAATTGTTAATAAAAAGAATTAAAAAAAGAAAAAAAAGAATGACATATGAGAATAGCCTTGAAAACTAACCAAACAGTAGTAAGGTAAAGAAGACTATTGAGCAAATGGGGAGGGGGGGGAGTAGTGGTGGCCTAAAACAAGACTGTGCTGTCTATAAATGGCACTCCCTGAGTTTTATACAGAGAACTGATTTATTATCAGAAACGAGGAACCATGTTAGTTTTGAGATTTTCTCCTTCCAATGCATGAAGTGCCAAAATATCTAGAATTAATTCACACAAACTGTTTCATATGTTAAGTTACACAGACTATAGACTCGGCAAGAACAACTCACCATGGGACTCCAACTGGTGGTCGGACGAACTCAGACCCACACCCAACAACGCCAAGAACCTCGGAATAATCATCAACAGCAAACTGGACATGACAGCTCAAGCCAACGTCGTCATTGCATCCTGCTTCCACACCCTGAAGATGCTGAGGAAGATGGCTTCAAATGACTCCCAAGCAACCCTAGGAAAACTGCCTCTCACACCCTAGTTATCAGCAAATTGGACTATGAGAATCAACAAGCAACTTACTAGAAGACTTCAAAACCATGCAGAACTCGGCATCCAGACTGATCCTTTACCTCCCACATTAATTTCAGATCATACCACACCTCCCTCAGGGAACTACACTGGTTCCTGATACACAAAGGCAATCAATTCAAACTTCCCACATATATTCAGGCACTACAAAACTCAGGCCCCACCTACCTGAACAGTCGCATCTCCTTCCATCAACCACCAAGACATCTCTGCTCTGCAGGACTCCTACTCGTATACATTCCACACATACAGAACCAGATCAGGAGGACAGGTGTTCTCTTACATCGCTCCTAAACCGTGAAACGACCTCCCACTCCACATCAGGGCCTCTGCCTCTCTTCTTGAACTTCACAAGAAGCTGAAGACCTGGCTTTTCAATTAAGAAACCTACAATAGGCAGGGAGACCCCCCACTCCCCAACACACACAGTTCCAGGATATACAAAAAACATTACATTATGATTTGACATGGCCCTGAGCAATAACTTTTGGATTATCTTAGCTATCTGCATAACCAGTGTAAAGTTAATTTGACATTGCTTTTTAACCATGAACATACAATATATCTTTATGTGGAATTTCAGATATCCAACACTATATTGCAGAATCAACTCAACAAAAAAGCACAGTGGCAGCTTGTATATTTCTCAAAGATTCGTAACATCCTAAGATACAAAAGCAGAACATTCCATGTGCTGACTTGCTTAGAATAAAAGGAACAACAATGTTAAGCCCATACTAGAACAGACGCTATCAACCTGAAAACTTAAACTTGTTCTTGAAAAGAAAGCAAATTTCAGACAGGGTGATTTTACTAAAAGGCGATAGCTCAGGAAAAAAAAAAAAAATCAGGACATTTAGGTTGATTACCAAGAATTGTATGAAGAGCAACTATATATTTTGTATTCACAAAAACAGTGGCACGTTAAGACCAGAGAATGGTATTTCAAGATTATTGCTAGGCATACCTAATGTTTCATTTAGAAAAGCAGAAACTCTAAAATCAAACTTAAATACCAGTAACACTATTAAATGCCATTTATCTAATAAAGCAATATGGCAAACGTGGTAACCAAAATTACCAAATGCCAAAATTTCATTTCCTGCAAATATACATTAGACAAAACACAAGAATGCTATAATATTAACGACAGCAAAAGGTTTACCACCATTAACTACCAAACAACATACTGTAATTATTAAATAGGCTGTGATTGCCAGAAACATACAGGGCCCATTATTCTGCATTTAAAGGGATGAGGAAAGATCATATAAGCACTCTTAAGAATTCAGAAATTAGGTATAGAAGAGTCAAAAATGTCATTTTTGGGATTTAAACACGTACATCAAATAGGACCGGAAGTGAACTAGAATATTTATTGAGGAAAAAAGGAAAGATAATGGATCTATAAATTAAATACTCTCCAATACAGATTAAATCAGGAAAACTAAATCTAGGATTTTTAAATAAAAATAAGTGACAACATTTTAATCTCAAAAGCTTTTGCCTCTATGGTCCATTTACAAAAGTTACATATGGTTACATCCAGCAGACCCTTTGCATCACAGACGTTTAGTATTGACTGGTTATTCAAAAACATGCAATATCCAGAGCCAACAACTGAGCTGAAGCTTATGATTTTCACTGTGTAATGACCACACAGCCAATCACATTATAAAATTCAACAAGCATTTGCAATGCAATAGGTCTCGCATTTACGAGAGTTTGAGCTATTCACATTACAAATAACAATGCCTTTTATTTTTGTTTTTGTTTTTAAAACTTAAATAAAAGGCATTGTCATTTACAATGCCAATTGCTTAAACTCGCGTAAATGCGAGACCTATTGCATTGCAAATGTTTGTTTATCTTAATGGTACTCCTACAGCATAACTCAACATCATTTGTGATCATATTAGCCATATACATATAGATTTCTTAATAGAAGAGTTTTTCAAAATATTTCAGTCACATATATACAAAACCAAAACACATAATATCGTACATTAATATACACACTTTTTACATTGTTTATCTCCTTTTGATCGACACCAATAGATTTTTGTACACTCCCCATATCTCAATTCACTCCCTCCTTCAATCACCAAACAAGCATATTCTCACTTCAGCCACATTCAGGACCCCTGAAGATTTGGGGGCCCCCTTGCACAACCGGGACCTTTGTTAGGCCCATACGATGAAGGTCAAGACTCTAATAGTTTATTGAACACGCTTTTCTGAGCCCAACCACTAGACGGCGGTATAACACTCAGAATAGGTTTATCACGGAGCGCTATTTTTATATCCATTTAACGATATTGGCAACCTCCCTTCCCTTACACCTATGTCAAAGGTGCCTATCTGAGCAGACCAAACAACTAACTGCCTGGACCCAACGTTTTTTTTTCTGGCGGTCTGATTTAAGCGCTAGAAACTAGTAGAAAACCGCAAGGTGCACAAGCTGTTGAGTTTGTTGGGAAAGAGAAGAGTCCCCCGGAAAATAATGGAAATGGACCATGCGATGACCACAGGAGTTGGGAGATATGCAAATAATCAGTAAGTGATCACCAACGGACTTCTAAGAGCAGGGACAACACCGGCCCCTTTTAGAGACTTCAGTTTGTTAGTTTTAAAAAGTGCGCCTTGAAGCTGATGATAGCAACGCTCAGTGCTGTATTAAAATAAGCATTAACCTCGGTGCTTTGAAAAAACAACGTTCAAAACATGCAAGCTCCCAACGAAACGTAGCTAAGTAATCCCCAGCCCGCCAACGTGTCGCATCCAAAGGGCATGTGTCAGATGAAAAGTAACCACCCAGTAGAACGAGTGGCATCATGAACGGGATGGGACATCAACTTTGTAGGAAATCTAAGACATGGCTACGATGAATATTCCTCTTTCCGATTTCCAAATATTGTCGTGCACCGGACCTTGTTTGTTTAAGCAAATAAGACTAGGTGCGATATTAAGAGTCACTTCCGTGAGGGTACGAAAAAAGGATGTGCATACTTAGTAAAGCGATAAATAAAAAGCCATAAACAAATACAACTCTGGAAGAAAAAAAAACGCCTAACCCACCAAATCACGCACCTTAAAAGTAAAGCAACACCTCGGAGGCACGTAAAAAAATTAGTCTTTCCTTAAAATATTGATTTTCTTTTAAATGACGAGCTAGCAGACATGAGTTAAACAGGCTCTATCATGTTCGTGTAACACGTGACGCATCAACTTTTTGGAAATCTAAGACATGGCTACGATGAATCCTCTTTCCTATTTCCAAATATTGTCGTGCACCGGACCTTGTTTGTTTAAGCAAATAAGACCAGGTGCGATATTAAGAGTCACTTCCGTGAGGGTACGAAAGAAGGATGTGCATACTTAGTAAAGCGATAAATAAAAAGCCATAAACAAATACAACTTAACTCCGGAAGAAAACAAAAACGCCTATGCCACCAAATCACGCATTTTAAAAGTAAAGCAACACCTTGGAAGCACGTAAAACCAGCGCGTACACAGCCGCGAGCGTTACCTGGGGTTCAAGAGGCAAGGCTGGCACCGGCCTGGGGCTCCTCCGGTCTTTGGGACACTAGGCTCCTGGTGAAGCTGCACGGAGAAGGAGCGGGCAGCCTCATGTTTTGCAGCGAGGATGGAAGGGGGACAGGAGATGTGCACATCGCGTGTCCGTTCACGTGCGCGTTCACAATTGCAGTCCGTCCTGCGCGTGCACATCTCCAGTCTCCCTTCCGAAGCAAGTGGGTAACAATACATCTCGCTAGCGACAGCGCTTCGCGCTGCGTCGCTAGGCGAGACCTAAAAATGAAAGTTGGGTATGAAAGAAACTAAATATTTTTGAAACGTGCACAAGATACTAAGTTTAGGAAGAGTGGTTATTGATACAGGTCTGACTTTGGGGTTACCAATATCATCATGCGAGTTAGGAGCTATATTTTGCAAAATGTATTCTTTCTTGCACACTGGCTTACGTTTGGAAGCCAAAAAAGGAGATAAATCAAATTATTAACTAATGTTTTACTATTCTTTGTTTCCTACCCTTCTCCCATTAAGAACGGTACCCCATTTGTGTGGTTAGGCCCATTGCCCAAGACAGGAAGGGCTCTAAAAGGCAATGTGGAGACATGAAAATTTTGCCTTGAAAATTGACATTTTCCTTCAATGTATTTGGGTGAGGCTCAGACGTCTCCCAGGGAAGCCTACTAAACCCAGACATTTCTGAAAACTAGACACCAAGGGAAGTCCAGTTATGTCATTTGTAAGGATCCCACTTACTCAGGATTCCTTGAAAATCTCTAACTTTGGCTAATATCACGCATTTCTCTCAAATTTTTGGTAAGGAATATTACAGAATCTGCAGGGATCCTCAAAAATCCTACCATCCACTGAATTATATATATATAAAAATATATATACACACACACACATACAATACATACCTACACATATAATACATACCTAACATCCACTGATATATATATATATATACACACACATATACACACACATACATACACAAAGTTCAAGAAAATCTTTATTCCATCATGTACTGATCGTAAAAGCACAAACAATTCCAAATTCATAATCCGTTATAAAAGAAAGTGACAGGTACAGTCCTTTGCAAAATAAAATGTTTTCTAAAAATCTAAAATCACAATAACAATGCTTACATCGCATAAGATTTCCTAATTTTCATAGCAGCTACAATATAACTAAGTATTGCATGGCAGATTTCTGGGGTGGCCAACGATTGCAAAGATCTTAATCCCTCTTTGTATGGTGTAAAGTGACTGTGCAAAAGAACTGGGCGCAAAAATCGAGCTCTTATCAAGACCTACAATGTGCAAAACAGCATAAAGTGTGCAGTGAACTGAGTGGAACCGGATTCACATGGACACTTCATGCCCACGTCAACCCAGGAGCCGGCCAAAGGGAAGGCAACTAAATGATGAATTAGACTTAGTCTTAGCCGTGTCAAATAAAATCTATGCTGCGGGTTGCTTATCCAAGATAAGTAGGAATCAGTTCCAGGAACAGTAAAAATTTGCATATAATTAAGGATAGCACTGGCGGTAAGAGACTTTATAATTCGGATTTCTTCTCTATAGGAAGCAAAAATCTCTTTGACCCTTCTTTTAGACTGAGGACCTTAACCTTCCGGAGAGTTGAAGAGTACACTCAGACATAGATTGTGAAAACCCTTCTTTACATAGGCCAACCATGGAATGGGATTCATGTTCTCAAGGTTCAGACAGTCCCTCAAAACTTCCCTAGAGAAACCGGCCCAATGAGTGCTCCATAATTTAACCCATAATAACAACTGGGCTATACCAATAAAATCTTCCAAAAATCCCATCCCTAATTGTGCACGAGTGATTACATTTTGGGTAGTTTTAGGTAATGCTAAAAGTCTACATAAAAACTTATTTTCTACTATCTGTAACTTTCTTGCAACAGAGTAAGGCCACATTCCTGCCCCATATGAGCCAAGAGATAAACACTTGCTTTTATACAGCTGGATCATCTCTCTGATCGGTTTTTGCCCCAGTTTTTTTAGCAAACCTCAAGATCGCTTCACCAGCTATCTCCATCTTTTGCGATCTCTGACTAATCAAACTATCCCAGGACCCGTTAGTATCAATCAGGACGCCTAAATAATTAAAAGTGGATACATTTTCTATTGGGGTTCCTCCAATACTAAAGTGCTTAGTCTTCGTATTTGTGGGGCCACAGGTCATTATAAAAGATTTGATGATTTACCTTAAGATTTAAGTTATTCATTAAATCGTTAAAACCCTTTAATAAACGTTGTAGTACATTTGCTGTTAGCCCCAGCAGACTTGCATCATCTGCATACAAAAGAACTGTCACTGCACAAGAGCCTATTCGCGGAGTGTCTGGACTACAGGCCCCTAAAAAAGGTATCAAGGGAATTAATAAAAACAAAGACAGAGCCATGATGCATCCCTGCCTCACTCCTCTGTTCACCTTTATAGGTTTTGTATTATCCCCAATCAATGTGTAGCGTACTTTGATAGTTGTATCGCAGTGCATACCCTTAATCAGATCCAGCAAAGAGGAATCCACGCCCGCCTGTTCCATCAAATTCCACAATTTCTCCCTGCCCACTAGATCAAAAGCACAGGAGAGGTCCACGAATGCCATATGAAAGGCAGCTCTCCTGGCTTTGACATACTTTCCCCAAATGAGGTTCAAGTTTAGAGCTTGCTCTACTGTCCCTAACCTGGGGCGGAAGCCATATTGCAGAGGTGAGAAAAAGGAGATGGAGTCTACCCAATCTTCCAATTTTTCTAAGACAACCCTCCACAAGATCCTGGCTGTATGATCTATTTAAGATATTGGGCGGTAGCAGGAGGGCGAATTCCGGTCACCCTTTTTGAAAATTGGGATGATTATAGCCACACTCCAGGACTCAAATGACCCCTCACTGCTGCCCTCAAGAAATTTGTCAAAAGGGGTCCCCAAAAGTCAATATTATGCTTAAAAAGATCTATTGGGACCCAATCAGAGCCTGAGGCCTTACCGCTCACTGCAGTCTGAATGGCTGCAGTGACAGAGGTAAGATTTAAAAGATCAGCCAGCCATTCCTCCTTTATTAGCTGAGGATCAGACCACGTCACCTTATCATAGGCAGATCTCTCTTGATCTGAAATAAAGACTGCTGAGAAATGGTCGAACCAGTCATGTTCAAGGATGCGGCTCTCTATGCTGTTAAGTGGGTTATCCGTAAAAAAGGCCGATTTACAACCTTCCAGAATAGTCTATTATTTCTCAGGTTGGCCGCCTTTTCTAGGTCATCCCAGGCTTTACTTCTAATCCCCAGTCTCCTTTTTTCTAGGGTTAGCCTATAATTTTTCCTAGCTGCCCGGATGTCCTCTAAATTTTGGGGAACTTTATTAGTAGATTGTTTCAGAATTTTTAGAGTGGCTGTACAGCTAGGACTGAACCAGGCGATAACCGGGCGTTCCTTCGCTGACTTGGTTGTATACATTTCAGATGACACAAAATTGCTAATTTTTGTAAAGTCCTCCAAAATCTTTTGTGGGGCCATGTCCTGGGAAAGACAACTAGTAAATATCAGTGGTGGTCTTACTAATTACATTATTAAAAAGCTTATCTGGATTTATATTCCTCCAGTTGATTCGGACCCCTTTGTTTGCTGTATACTTAGCATGAATGTTATTGATTGCTAATTTCCCTGTAGTAAGACTTAAGTCAAAACAAAGAAATGGGGTTGTGACCGCCCCCTTCCCCTTGTGGTGTTTGAATGAGTAATGGAGAGGTCTCCCTGGACACTCTGTAGTGTGTATGCACACCCATCCCTGGTAAATGCTGGATTGGAAACTAAACTGGGATACTCCTGAATGATAGGCGGGGAGTTCAAAGCGGTGCACTACAGAGAGCAAGACATGGATTCTCCTGCTCATCTAGCCGATCACAGGGGTTGGCCAAATGTGTGACCTCTCAGGGTTTGGAAGATGGATGGCATCCCAATTAGAGGCAATACACATATTACTCTGTGCAATATAAATGTCACTCGCGTCTGGATTAGATTTGTGTCCCGGAGGCACACCTACGCTCTACAATCAAAATGAGTAAGCTCCTTCATTGGCTGTCTTTGAGGGAGGTTGTTAGTAGGATGGTACGTGAGCTACGCTCGGCAGCAGGCCCAGTGGTCACATCATCGCTGGATAGAGTGATGGGGCGTGGCTACGCAGGTGATGATGGCGGACGTGCTCTGTTAGAGCTCCGCCGCTCATCCCCCGAGATCCGGCAACTTATCCGGCTTCACGCTGTCCTGGGGCCGCCAGATTGCCCCGTGAGGTCCGAGGGTGATTGGGGCCGATCTCTGTGGCCTGAGATTATTGGCACGCCGTTGTGTGTCGGCGCGGCGGACCTGATGAGATGTGGCCCTGTGCCGTGACGTGAGAGGTCTGCTGCTGCTGTGGGGGAGCGGAGCTCTGCCGCGATACAGTGAGTTTGTCACGGCGGACTCACGAGGGGGAAGGAGACGGAGACCTCTCGCCTTACCGGAGCACTGAGCAACATGATCGGCTGGCCGCTCGTCCCGATCGGGCAGGGGCCCGGCTTCGGAAGCTGCAGCCTTGTAGCACGCCTGGGGCCTGCGACCCACTCCGCAGTCAAGGGTGAACTGGATGTCTCCGGGCCGCGCCGCCCAGCATTGCCGCCACGGGCCCACACGGCGGTAAGTGTCGCTACGAGGGGAGTGGTGCTGCCCCTGCGCTCTGCAGCTGGCGGAGGGAGTCTGGCACCCGCCATCGAAGCTGCTTGGTGAGCCACGCTGTGACCAGTGAAGGGGGACGAGATAGGGAGAGTGGCAACAGAGTGACTCAGCAGTGAGACCCTGAAGGGCTGGGAGCTTACCAGACAAAGCTGCAAACTACAACCCCCCCCTTCACAATAAATACTGATCTGGGATCGACGTGGCCCCCACAAATGAATGGCTCCTCGGGCTGCACGGGGGAAGCAGCTAACATGGAGGTGTTCCGGTGAGGGGCAGTGAGCAGGACTTCTTGTCCACACGACTGCCTCCCCTGCGCTGGGCCTATTGCGGTGTGTATGGCCTGGGTGCACGAGAAGAAACCTCTGTCACATACCGGGCGGAACTGCGGTTGATAAGGAGAGTAGGCACATCAGTTGGTGCAGCCAACAAAACGTTACGTCAGCGGGCAGTCTAATACCGTTCAGTTGCAGTGACATCTTCCGCACCTGCATAGCATCAAGGTGGACTTTCAATACAGCAATCAGCGCCAACTTAGCAGGAACTGACTTTGCGGAATCACAAGAGGGCTCCGTGCCAACGCGCTGAGGGTAACGCTAGCATTCATCATCTTCTGTCCCACTCACGGAGTACCCAGGCAGCTGATTTTTGGCTAGAGCGACCACGCGCTGGAATAACGTGGAATAGGCGCGCATTAAATAGCTGGGATTATCACGCCATCCACCCACAGCATATGACCCACGTGGGCCGTCTCAGGTCGGGTGCTGGAGGTCTGCCGGGCCCACCACCGCCGTCCCGCTCCCAATCAGATAAGATGCCTAACGAGTCACCTACAGACACTATGCCTAACAAACTAGATGCGGTATTGGCCGCAGTGGAGAAACTGAGCACCACAATGGAGCGGACACTAACCTCGCTCGAAAATAAAATTGATAAGGTGGTATTGGACCTTAATCTCTTACATGCCGACCATGGGAAGCTCACAGACAGAACATCCACGCTCGAGGCAACAGTAGCAGAGCTCTCACCACAGGCACTGTGCGCCGAAAAATGCCTCAAAGACCTTAAGGCGCGAAAGAAGTACCTTGAAAACCGAGCGGAAGACTCTGAGGGCCACTCCAGATGGAATAATGTACGCATCATAGGCCTGCCGAAGAGGGACGAGACAACTACCTACACAGAGAACTGGATCCGGAGCCTGTTGCCGGAGGATCGCTGTCGCAACACTTTGTCATAGAGCGAGCACACAGAGTACCGAACAAACCTCCCCCTCCGGGCATGGGCCCAAGGCCATTCCTGTTTCGCATACTAAACTACAGAGATAGGGATGCGATATTACAAGAGACCAGGAAACTGCAGAGGATACAAGTGGCGAACAAAATGGTAATGTTCTTCCAAGACTACACTGCAGCAGTCCAGAAACAAAGGTACTCCTTTTTGGAGGTGAAACACAGACTTTGCCAGCTAGATCTCAAGTACTCTCTGCTATTCCCTGCCCACCTGCGAATAATCGCAAAAGGCAAATCCCATTTCTTTGAGACCCTCATTGCGGCATGGGAGTGGCTAGACGCTTTGAATCCCGCAGTTGATGGCTCACCTACTGCAAGTACACAGAAGCCCCATCTGAATGGTGGGTCCAGGCAGCACAGAGGGGAAAAAGGCGCAGAAAACAAACATTGTCACAGACTCTTGGGCCGAATCTGGAACAAATGAGGATGGATCAGCGCAATGCGCTACAAGCGGCAGCAGAAATAGGAAATTCGCAGGCCGACTCGCAGAACTCAGACTCTTCCGGAGGTCACACCCCAGACGGCAGACGACATAATCTAGCTCACCGAATGCTATTGGATAGACTCAGATCGAGAGACTTCTACGACGACTAGGCAAGTATAATGGGACTCATATATGGTTGTTGTTGCATACGCTCATCTCACAGTCATGGTATTCGCTGCATCTTGCCTATGTCATAACTAATGTAAGTGTAAACAGACCAATCAAAGATTGTTACCCCACACACATATGACCTATTAGGCCCCACGGTCAGCTTACCACACGTTAAAGAAGGGGATCACCATCTCCCTTAAATCCACTGATACACATAGTCTGGGTGACAACATGCCCTGTGCGCACACATAAATTTTAAACAACATAAAGTAGACGTTGTTTGCAAATGACGACAGGAGAAACGTTCTTCCAATGTTCATTTACTGAAGTGTAGAATCAAATGCCAGCCAACACGTGTTTCGTCAATGGGTGTGTAACCCTCGACTTCCTCAGGGCTGGAATTACATAAACATGGCTTATGTCATAATTAAATAACATAAAATAACATAGTCACATTAACATACGTATAATTATGTGGATATGACTAGTACTGTCAATCAGACATTCATTAGGTGGGAATAGGTGCCATATATCTAAGACGGAAACGGGATGGAACAAGAATTACGTGACATCCTGAGGTGTCATGCATAATAATCCAACGTGAGTTTGTGTCCTGATGCTAATAAGCATAAATATATAAAAAAATATATATTTTAAGAAATATATAAAAGAGTGCAGTCCAACGGCAAGTGTCACCAAAAGTTTTTCAAGCCTCTGTATAATAAAGTGAGAAGTGTAGCGGTAAAGTCCGTGAGAAAGTCGTTTAGGTGACCAGCAAACTAGGTGTGTGGTGAAGAGGTTAGAAACGGATACAGTGTGTCCCAGCGTACTTGCGGTAAGACGGTGACTCATAGCGTGTTGTAATAACCAAGAAAATCACGGTTAAATTATAATGCCTACCTCAAATGCAATAAGGTAGGGCTTTGGACCTGTGGGTGAAATAATAGCACCGTAAGGCTAAACCCATCGCATCTATATTCTGTTCAATGCTTTTCATTGGTAAGTATAGCAAGAGTAACCCTCATTACTTCACATCTCACCTCCTGACTGGTGATAATTCCGACCCAGCGGGTCCTATCTGTAAGTCCAAACCGACGAGATATCTCTTTAATTAGTGGATAATCTGTATAAAAAAAGTTTTAAAACAAACCTTCAATCAGAAGTGTATCAAATCCAAAAGTACACTCATATAACGGTTGCCATAGAATTAACATGGCTTTACCTTAAACAAAGTTGTATGTCGACGTGTATATGTCTTCCCTCGGTGTATTAAATAGTATCAAGAGTTCTCCTTGTGCTTGGTAATCCTTTTTCTATGTTCAGGTTGTACCAGTTTGAATCCTTCTTATTAGTACGCGGTATAAATAACCGCAAGCCAACTACAAACGTAAATATAAATAAATAAAGAAAACGTCACTCAAATGACCTGAAAAAGAAGCCAATCTAAACGCAACCTATAGCAAAACGCTGTCTACCATATCATACCGCTTACCTTAAGGCGTGTGCACCCGTGGCTGATGCTCCGGCACCGAGTAAACCGGAAGACAGGGAAACGCACACCGGAAGCAGTTTTAAGCTACCGGGTCACCGTCGTAACTAGACCGCTCACCCCCTAGTGTTTGGATAGAGTGTTAAATGGCCATATTGTACGGCGCATGTGTATTCACCGACCCGGTCTACTTTGTGTAAAGTGAAAATCCAATTCATTGGTCATCCGTGCTCCGCTTAGAAAACAATCCTAAACATAGTCCTGTTACAATGCACATTAAAATAAAAGCTGAGAGGCATCCATGATTATATATGACTTTTCATCACAAATAAGGCAGACTATTATTGCGAGGTCCAAATCCTGAGTATGTAAGTATTACTACATCAGAAAACACCCAGTTTCATATGTAATGCATTTACAGGCGTATCAGAAAGAGCGTTATAGCATATATTAGAATACTGTGAACAGTAGCAAAAAGGAGTGAAAACCATTAATAAAATAAACAGCAAAGCTATATAAAAGTGATAAAGGAATCTAAGGCACCTACAAAAAGTTGTTACATAGGTCCTCCATGCTCCGTGATTAAATAATAGTAAACAATAAGCTTAATCAGCATTTATAGGCGTACAAGAGAGAGCTTTATGGCGTTATATTAAAGTACTGTGCATACTCATAGTAATTCAACAAGTATCATAATAGCAAAATTAGGTTATATGTGGGAGAGGTAGGGATCAAAGGTGTAAAATAACTACCTTCTTATGTCAAAGGTCCTATGTACAGGTAGTGAGGTTAACCAAATAATTAATTTGAACCAAAATATTCTCAATCACAGTTTACTGACCCATCCGGGTAATATAAACATATAAAACAAAGAATAGAAATACACATTATAAAGCCAAATAGAACCTATCAGATAGTATAATCGATTGCTAATCTCCTAAAAAATAGTGCATTTCTCGATCGCTATTAAAACCATGTTCATAGGTTCTGAGACGCATGATCCAAATTGCTTCAGACCGTCTTAGACGTAGTTCCCGGTTACCTCCCCTTGGACTCACTGTGGTGATATCAATCCCATAAAAGAGGAAACTCTTGTGTACACCTTGAGAGGGACACTCCCAAATGTGTGTGGCCATGGGATATCTAGGATCTTGGTGTTTCAGAGCTCTGACATGTTCTCCAATCCTCTCTCTTAGTGTCCTTATTGTACTCCCTACATACCTTCCACCACATTTGCACTCAAGGACGTAGACCACATATTTGGTGTTGCAATTAATATTAAATCTAATATCATATGTTCTGTCGGGACCAACGAAGTTACTTTTGCGATCAGCGGCCCACCTGCAAATGCCACATGAGCCGCACTTGTAAAAGCCCAGAGTCCGTGCATGAAGCCATGACTCTTTGGTAATGGATCTTGGGTAACTTGGACTGAGTCTAGTTCTGAGCGTCCTACCCCTTCTGTAGGTAATTTGTGGATACTTATTGATGTGTTGTACTAATGTTGTATCTGAGATCAGTAGTTTCCAGTGTTTATTCAGACTCCTGGACAGTGCCCCACTTAGATCATTGAAATCTGTAATTAGTCTCACTGTGTTGGTGTCTGTCTTGCGGATCTTGTCACGTATGGTATCTTCCCGACAAGTATTTCTGATTCTGGTGGCAGCTTTCGTTAAGTTCACATGTGTATAACCTCTATTCTGGAACCTCGCTTTCATAGCTGAAAGACAACTTTCAAATTCGTGGTCTCTACTACAGTTACGTCTAGCTCTAGTGAATTCCCCATATGGAATCGCACGAATCTGATGGGGTGGGTGTGCGCTATGGGCATGGAGAATAGAATTACATGCAGTATCCTTGCGAAAAATGCGCGTCTGTATGGTATTGTTGTTGATAAAAATTTCTATGTCTAGAAAAGTAATGTTCAAGTTGCTTTTGTGATGTGTAAAGCGCATGTCATAGGTATTGGAGTTTAAGTAGGTACAAAAGTCGTCTAATTTATCTTGTGGTCCTGTCCATATCAACAGACAGTCGTCGATATATCGACCCCAGAATAAGATTGAATCATTAAAGCGACTCCCTTTTTCACCCCAAATCCAATCTTCTTCTAGGCGTCCCATGAAAAGATTCGCAAAGCTGGGTGAAAATTTCGAACCCATGGCTACACCTCTTTTCTGTCTATACCAATCTTTCTCGAACAGGAAAACATTGTTGCTGAGAATCAAGTCAATCATAGTAAGTAACATTTCCGTATGTTCCCATTGAGAGGCCGGTCTCTTGTTAAGAAAATGCGAAATTGCTATCCTGCCTAAATCAGGTTTGATGCTAGTGTACAGCGAGATCACGTCTAAGGTCACCAGGGTCATGCTAACTTCCCAGGTGAAGTCAGATAACATGTTGAGTATATGTTTGGTGTCTCGTATGTAAGACGGCAAGTTTTGGACTAAAGGTCTAAGAAAGAGATCTACATATTCCGCTAGACGTTCTGTAGGGCCTCCTATCCCTGAAACTATTGGTCTCCCTGGGGGAAAGGTAAATGTTTATGAACCTTTGGAAGTGTGTAAAGGCATGGGTAATGTGGTCGGTGAATTCTCATATAGGTATGTTCTTCATCACTAATAAGGCCTGCATCATGCCAGATCATGAGGTTTCTATTGATTGCAATAGTTAAAGGGCCAATAGGATTATGTGTAAGGAGTTCATAGCATTCTGTATCCTGTAATTGTGATAATATCTCATTGTTGTAGTCCTCCCTATTCATAATGACCACATTCCCCCTTTGTCAGCCTCTCTAATTATTATTCCAGGATCATTGGATAGTGCTTTAAGAGCAATTCTTTCTCCTTGACCGAGGTTATCCTGATGTTGAAACTTTTTCTTCACTCTGTTACTCTCAAATTTGTCTAAATCTTTTAGTACCAGTTTATGAAAAGTATCTATAGTGTTCCCACTAGTTAGAATGGGTGTCCATCTAGACTTGCTCTTCAAGCCACTGTCAATACTGAGATCTGTTTGTACATCTAACTCCCTTAATAAGGAGTCCATGCGAAGTGGTGTTTCCTCAGTTTCTGTCAGAGATAGGAGTAAATGAGTGTCATGTACATCTTGGATACTCAAAATATCAGAAAGCGAGCCAGTAGGAATATTCACAGTCTTACGTCTATGCCTGTCTTATATCTGTAGATGTACTAGCGTTATCAGCTTCAAGTGATAGTGAAGCTGATAACGCTAGTACATCTACAGATATAAGACAGGCGCCTTCTTCTACTTTTTTACAAGAAGTGCAGAGGATACGCAAGGGAAACAGGTCACAACCCAGACGTACGAACATAGACGTAAGACCCGCAGAGGAAAGAGAGCAGGAAAAATCAGATTACAGAAACAAACTGAGATCAGGCAACAACAAGAACTAATGCCTAATACTGAGAAAGACGTAGAGGTTATTAACCTATCCTCACTTACACTCAGCCATGATATGACATCTCTTCTTAGCAAGGGCCTTAGTTTCAACCCCAAAGATGAGGGAGACCTATGCAATACTAAGATAGATCTGTTCAAATTTGTTAGGAACCTGAAATTAAAGAAGTTTTTCAGTGGTAATGTAATACCTAATAAAAGTACTGTGAATATTCCTACTGGCTCGCTTTCTGATATGTTGAGCATCCAAGATGTACATGACACTCATTTACTCCCATCTCTGACAGAAACTGAGGAAACACCACTTCGCATGGACTCCTTATTAAGGGAGTTAGATGTACAAACAGATCTCAGTATTGACAGTGGCTTGAAGAGTAAGTCTAGATGGACACCCATTCTAACTAGTGGGAACACTATAGATACTTTTCATAAACTGGTACTAAAAGATTTAGACAAATTTGAGAGTAACAGAGTGAAGAAAAAGTTTCAACATCAGGATAACCTCGGTCAAGGAGAAAGAATTGCTCTTAAAGCACTATCCAATGATCCTGGAATAATAATTAGAGAGGCTGACAAAGGGGGAATGTGGTCATTATGAATAGGGAGGACTACAACAATGAGATATTATCACAATTACAGGATACAGAATGCTATGAACTCCTTACACATAATCCTATTGGCCCTTTAACTATTGCAATCAATAGAAACCTCATGATCTGGCATGATGCAGGCCTGATTAGTGATGAAGAACATACCTATATGAGAATTCACCGACCACATTACCCATGCCTTTACACACTTCCAAAGGTTCATAAACATTTACCTTTCCCCCCAGGGAGACCAATAGTTTCAGGGATAGGAGGCCCTACAGAACGTCTAGCGGAATATGTAGATCTCTTTCTTAGACCTTTAGTCCAAAACTTGCCGTCTTACATACGAGACACCAAACATATACTCAACATGTTATCTGACTTCACCTGGGAAGTTAGCATGACCCTGGTGACCTTAGACGTGATCTCGCTGTACACTAGCATCAAACCGGATTTAGGCAGGATAGCAATTTCGCATTTTCTTAACAAGAGACCGGCCTCTCAATGGGAACATACGGAAATGTTACTTACTATGATTGACTTGATTCTCAGCAACAATGTTTTCCTGTTCGAGAAAGATTGGTATAGACAGAAAAGAGGTGTAGCCATGGGTTCGAAATTGTCACCCAGCTTTGCGAATCTTTTCATGGGACGCCTAGAAGAAGATTGGATTTGGGGTGAAAAAGGGAGTTGCTTTAATGATTCAATCTTATTCTGGGGTCGATATATCGACGACTGTCTGTTGATATGGACAGGACCACAAGATAAATTAGACGACTTTTGTACCTACTTAAACTCCAATACCTATGACATGCGCTTTACACATCACAAAAGCAACTTGAACATTACTTTTCTAGACATAGAAATTTTTATCAACAACAATACCATACAGACGCGCATTTTTCGCAAGGATACTGCATGTAATTCTATTCTCCATGCCCATAGCGCACACCCACCCCATCAGATTCGTGCGATTCCGTATGGGGAATTCACTAGAGCTAGACGTAACTGTAGTAGAGACCACGAATTTGAAGGAATCAGAAATACTTGTCGGGAAGATACCATACGTGACAAGATCCGCAAGACAGACACCAACACAGTGAGACCAATTACAGATTTCAATGATCTAAGTGGGGCACTGTCCAGGAGTCTGAATAAACACTGGAAACTACTGATCTCAGATACAACATTAGTACAACACATCAATAAGTATCCACAAATTACCTACAGAAGGGGTAGGACGCTCAGAACTAGACTCAGTCCAAGTTACCCAAGATCCATTACCAAAGAGTCATGGCTTCATGCACGGACTCTGGGCTTTTACAAGTGTGGCTCATGTGGCATTTGCAGGTGGGCCGCTGATCGCAAAAGTAACTTCGTTGGTCCCGACAGAACATATGATATTAGATTTAATATTAATTGCAACACCAAATATGTGGTCTACGTCCTTGAGTGCAAATGTGGTGGAAGGTATGTAGGGAGTACAATAAGGACACTAAGAGAGAGGATTGGAGAACATGTCAGAGCTCTGAAACACCAAGATCCTAGATATCCCATGGCCACACACATTTGGGAGTGTCCCTCTCAAGGTGTACACAAGAGTTTCCTCTTTTATGGGATTGATATCACCACAGTGAGTCCAAGGGGAGGTAACCGGGAACTACGTCTAAGACGGTCTGAAGCAATTTGGATCATGCGTCTCAGAACCTATGAACATGGTTTTAATAGCGATCGAGAAATGCACTATTTTTAGGAGATTAGCAATCGATTATACTATCTGATAGGTTCTATTTGGCTTTATAATGTGTATTTCTATTCTTTATGTTTTATATGTTTATATTACCCGGATGGGTCAGTAAACTGTGATTGAGAATATTTTGGTTCAAATTAATTATTTGGTTAACCTCACTACCTGTACATAGGACCTTTGACATAAGAAGGTAGTTATTTTACACCTTTGATCCCTACCTCTCCCACATATAACCTAATTTTGCTATTATGATACTTGTTGAATTACTATGAGTATGCACAGTACTTTAATATAACGCCATAAAGCTCTCTCTTGTACGCCTATAAATGCTGATTAAGCTTATTGTATACTATTATTTAATCACGGAGCATGGAGGACCTATGTAACAACTTTTTGTAGGTGCCTTAGATTCCTTTATCACTTATATAGCTTTGCTGTTTATTTTATTAATGGTTTTCACTCCTTTTTGCTACTGTTCACAGTATTCTAATATATGCTATAACGCTCTTTCTGATACGCCTGTAAATGCATTACATATGAAACTGGGTGTTTTCTGATGTAGTAATACTTACATACTCAGGATTTGGACCTCGCAATAATCGTCTGCCTTATTTGTGATGAAAAGTCATATAATCATGGATGCCTCTCAGCTTTTATTTTAATGTGCATTGTATCAGGACTATGTTTAGGATTGTTTTCTCAGCGGAGCACGGATGACCAATGAATTGGATTTTCACTTTACACAAAGTAGACCGGGTCGGTGAATACACATGCGCCGTACAATATGGCCATTTAACACTCTATCCAAACACTAGGGGGTGAGCGGTCTAGTTACGACGGTGACCCGGTAGCTTAAAACTGCTTCCGGTGTGCGTTTCCCTGTCTTCCGGTTTACTCGGTGCCGGAGCATCAGCCACGGGTGCACACGCCTTAAGGTAAGCGGTATGATATGGTAGACAGCGTTTTGCTATAGGTTGCGTTTAGATTGGCTTCTTTTTCAGGTGATTTTTAGTGACGTTTTCTTTATTTATTTATATTTACGTTTGTAGTTGGCTTGCGGTTATTTATACCGCGTACTAATAAGAAGGATTCAAACTGGTACAACCTGAACATAGAAAAAGGATTACCAAGCACAAGGAGAACTCTTGATACTATTTAATACACCGAGGGAAGACATATACACGTCGACATACAACTTTGTTTAAGGTAAAGCCATGTTAATTCTATGGCAACCGTTATATGAGTGTACTTTTGGATTTGATACACTTCTGATTGAAGGTTTGTTTTCAAACTTTTTTTTATACAGATTATCCACTAATTAAAGAGATATCTCGTCGGTTTGGACTTACAGATAGGACCCGCTGGGTCGGAATTATCACCAGTCAGGAGGTGAGATGTGAAGTAATGAGGGTTACTCTTGCTATACTTACCAATGAAAAGCATTGAACAGAATATAGATGCGATGGGTTTAGCCTTACGGTGCTATTATTTCACCCACAGGTCCAAAGCCCTACCTTATTGCATTTGAGGTAGGCATTATAATTTAACCGTGATTTTCTTGGTTATTACAACACGCTATGGGTCACCGTCTTACCGCAAGTACGCTGGGACACACTGTATCCGTTTCTAACCTCTTCACCACACACCTGGTTTGCTGGTCACCTAAACGACTTTCTCACGGACTTTACCGCTACACTTCTCACTTTATTATACCAAGGCTTGAAAAACTTTTGGTGACACTTGCCGTTGGACTGCACTCTTTTATATTTCTTAAAATATATATTTTTTTATATATTTATGCTTATTAGCATCAGGACACAAACTCACGTTGGATTATTATGCATGACACCTCAGGATGTCACGTAATTCTTGTTCCATCCCGTTTCCGTCTTAGATATATGGCACCTATTCCCACCTAATGAATGTCTGATTGACAGTACTAGTCATATCCACATAATTATACGTATGTTAATGTGACTATGTTATTTTATGTTATTTAATTATGACATAAGCCATGTTTATGTAATTCTAGCCCTGAGGAAGTCAAGGGTTACACACCCATTGACGAAACACGTGTTGGCTGGCATTTGATTCTACACTTCAGTAAATGAACATTGGAAGAACGTTTCTCCTGTCGTCATTTGCAAACAACGTCTACTTTATGTTGTTTAAAATTTATGTGTGTGCACAGGGCATGTTGTCATTTGTATAAAACGGACTTGCGTCCTCTACTGAGGGTTTAGGTGTTCTCCCTCACCTGTGGCACCACAAGGTTACATTCTTTTATATACATTTACGTAAACAGGTTAGCGCCACATATACCTTGTGTTAAAAACCCCCCTTTCTCTTTTTATTACATAGTCTGGGTGACCTCGCCCCCGATCACTGACGATATGCCTGTTATATGGTTTGGACGACTGCTTGTTGCATTCTCGCCATACTGGCATCATATGTTTCGTGTTTTATTAGATTAGCTGCCCAACACACACTGGATCGGCACACTATGCATGTTGACATAGTAGACATGCACCAGCTGGCGTCACTCCCGAGCTTCACTCCGAATTTCATTGTTGTCCCAATACGCCTCAAGTGTACTGATTTTATGCTCCCACCTACACCATGTCTATCATTAAGATATATACATGGAATGTAAGAGGGTACACACTCCTTCCCAGAGGTATCTGATCTACTCCTACCTTAAACGTCATCAGGTCCAAATCGCTCTTTTACAAGAAACTCACCTAACTAGATCTGAAGGGACGAACCTACAGAGGAGGTGGAGGGGGCAATTACACGCCACGGGTTATTGAGCCTACGCAAGGGGCACATTGGTTTGGGTGAGACCAAACACCCCATTTAAAGCAGAAGACACGCTCATTGATGCAGACGGCCGTTACACCATAGTAAAGGGTCGATTAAATGGCAAACCAGTCATAATAGCATCAATATATGCACCCAATACTGAACAAACATTATTTCTAGATTCCCTATCAAGCAAATTATCGACCTGGCATGGCATTCCGTTGATACTTGGAAGGGATTAGAACTTACAACTGCGTACTTGACACGTCTCTGGATCATTCCTTTCTCCCATTACCCAGTGCACCCACTGTTGCGGCCATGAAAGCATTAAACATCTGGATCGCGCAATGGCACTTAGCAGATGCCTGGCAGCACAGAAACCCCACAGATCAGGTCTACTCTTTTTACTCCGGAGCGCATGATTTATATGTCAGACTAGACAGAATATTAGTCTCGAAAGACTTACTACCAGTAATAGCAGAGCCACAATATCTTGGAAGAACTCACTCCGACCACAATCCATACACGTTGGTACTAACGTGGGGTAATGACACACCACCAATCCCTAGATGGCGCTTACAAATGGAAACATTAGAGGACAGACCATTCCGGGACTCCTTGGGGGATGCCGTGACAAACTATTTTGCTGAAAATACAGACTCTGCATCGACTGCTTTAATAGAATGGGACGCCTTTAAATCGGTAATCAGGGGACACTGTTTAGGAACGCAGGCCGGCATGCGTAAGACACTTGAGGCGGGGCTCATCAAACTAAGAAACAGTTTGGTACACCTCGAAAAACGCGCTAACACTGACCCACGACTCGGTGCGAGACTACATGATACCAGGGCAGAACATACCCTCCTATTGGAAAGACTTTTTTGCCTTAATTACACAGCGCATTCGGCACGCACGCACAATACCGGAGAGAAGGCTGGCAAGCTTCTCGCATGGCTCATCAGACAGGAGGACGCCAGGTCCCCCATCACATCCATTTGCTTCCCCCAAGGCACATTACTCTATTCACAACAGGACATTCACCGGGAATTCACATCTCAGTACGCCACATTATACAAATCCACAGTCAACATAACGGCGGATGAGATTCACCAAAACCTGGCTGCCATTGCCCTCCCCAAAATAACCCCGGAGCAGAGCCTAGAACTTGACGCCACAATAAACATGGAGGAGATACTGGCAAGTATGTGCACCTTAGCCACAGGGAAAACCCCAGGTCCGGATGGGTTTCCATCCGAATTCTACAAAGCCTACGCTTATATACTAGCGCTGCAGCTCAAATGAGTATATGACGCTGCACTTGCAGATTTCACACTCACAACCACACAGAGAGAGGCTTTGTTGGTCTCCCTCCCCAACCAGGCAGAGATCCTGCCTTATTAGAATCTTACAGGCCGCTGGCTATACTTAATACGGATAAAATGTTAGCGTCCATCGTTGCTGCTAGACTAGCTCCACTGGTAAAAATCTTAGTACACCCAGACCAAAATGGTTTTGTCCCTACCCGGAACACTTCCCTGAACATACGCAAGATCTTCAGAATTCAGGAATATGCTACAGCCGCCTGGCCCAATTCGGGCTGCATGGGCCTGGACCTGGAGAAGGCCTTCGATTCGCTTGAGTGGCCCTATCTCTTTGCGGTTCTACACTAATACGGGTTTGGAGATAACTTTCTCCAACTGATCTGACTGCTTTACACGCAACCCACCATCAGGGTCCACACAGGTAGCATAACGGCAGAGAGCATAACCATTAACTGAAGTACCAGGCAGGGCTGCCCCTTGTCCCCACCTGCTCTTCTCACTAGCGACTGAGCCGTTAGCAACAAAATTGCGTGGCGGGGGAAGAGACTGGGGTATTCAAATGGGAGACGGTTTACATGTGGTTTCGCTATATGCGGATGATCTCTTACTACATCTCTTTTTAACTGGCAACCTTCCACCTTCAGATACCTACGTATTTTCATCTACCGTAGTCCTGCCGACATTTTGGAGGGCAATCTGATCAGAGCCATATCCTCCATTAGGTCACAAGTGAAATTTTGGAAAACGTTGCCATTGAATGTTATGGGCAGAATTGCCTTGACCAAAATGGTGATATTGCCTAGGCTCCTGTATTACTTCACCAACCTCCCTGTATATGTCCCAACCAAAATGTTCCGTGAACTGGAGCAGCTGATTCGGGACTTTATCTGGAGTTCAAGCCGTCCCAGAATAGCACTCTGGAAATTATATGCACCCCCAAACAAGGCTGGACCAGCTCTTCCAAACATGGAGCTCTATTATTTAGCAGCACAACTCCAATGGGTGGCGAAATGGCTTGCAGGTCTTAATTTACCGGACACATCCTCAACACTACCACCATGGACTCACTCTCAGATATATCATCTGTTTCACCCAATGGCCCGACCCCCCCATCCCATCTCCGACCTACCTAGCCTTGTCTCTTCGTGGTCACAAACGCAGTCCATACCTCACCAGAAGCAAAACTCCATATGCCCCAGCGCTGCCCCTCTTGGGAACCCCGAGAAACAAAACTGGCACCCCCAATAATACGCTCTTACACTGGCATGCCGCCGGGATACACACGCTTGGTGATCTATACGCGGACGGTACTCCGATACCTTTTGACAGACTGTCTTGTGAGTATGAATTGCCAGCAGGTCAATTCCTATTACATAATTCAATTATCAGATCACTTACAACGACATGCGGGGACATGAACACCGAACCTGAGATGCACCTTCTGATCCAGTACTTACACGTTATGGGCAACGGAAGTCAAATTATACATTGGCTGACGGAGGCTTTGCTAACACACACTCTACAACCTCTGACGTCACTACGCTCGCGGTGGGAGGAAGACAGGGGTACTCCATGGACGGATGGCGAGTGGGATGCTATTCTGGCCAGCTCCACGCAGATACCACAAAATGCCAAATGTCATGTTAGTCAGACCTACATCACACATAGAGCGTATTTATCTCCAGACAAGTTAAACAGCTATTTCCAACTAACCAACTCCGCTGTTGTCCTGCCCTACGCTACAGTTATATTGGCAAGAGGTGACGGCAGCGTTGGCGGCTTACACGGATAGACCCCAATTGCGCATATGGGTGGAATGCATATTGGGCTTATTTCCCAGACCAAAGAAACACAAAGTCACTTACAGATTTGCAGATTTAGGTCTTATCGTAGCTAAACGGCTAATCACTAAGCGATGGTAAAGCAAACACGCCCCTGCCCTCAATAATTGGAAAAACTCACTAGTGGTATTGTCACAGGACAAAAGCACGACACTGCACAGGGAGGAGATAGCTGGTTGGTGTAAATACCCCATTGCGCAATACTGGGACACAATATTGTCGGAGTTAAAACAAACCGACCAGGATTCAGATGGTAATAATTCGCCAAACGGCAACAGGACTGGGTCAAATGTAAACGTCTGAATGATCCATGACTCCGATACCGCACATAACTTGATATTGACACCACATAAATGTGCACTGTTGTATTCGGGAACCGGGATGACCCTAGATTTGTCTATTCTGTATCTTATAGTGGTAGGGCTCGGGACTGAGGGATGGGTACTCGCATGGTGCAAGCACCTATAATAGCCTGAAATGATCACCTCGAATCTGGGGAACCGGGTTCGAGTCTCGGCTATGATGCTGAACATCCTTTGATTCTGGGCAAATCACTTAATCTCCCCGTGCCTAACAAAAAAAAAAAAATGAATGTGTCCTCATGTAACGCAACTGGTGCTATGTAAAGCGCTCTGATGCCCGATACTGGGTCAAGTTCGCGCTATATAAAACTCTGTAAAAAAACAAAAATAGAAACAGGTGGCATTTATCACCATTTTCGTTGTGTACATTGGCCATATTGTAATTGTTGCTAACATACTGTGAATCTAAACACATGCCTATCATTGCTGATGTGCTCAAGCTGTCATGTGTAGATATTACGTTAAATATGTACAGATGCCCGAGTCTAATCTCATCATACATTTTTTCCCATGTGCCATGTCACTGCAATAATCATGTAAAAAATGCAAATAAAAAAATTTTAAAAATTTAAAAAATTTAAAAACGGTGGATAGAGCGATAGTTTTCGCAAACTATTATAGGGAGCTGCATTGGGCGAGGTTCCCCTGACAGAGTACAATAGGCATCCTATAGTAACCGATCTCATCATAAGGGCGCTCTCAGGCAAACAGTGCAGAGAGCTCTCACTCTGGATGAGGTACAGACGGCCATCAAGCCGGACAAACCATTAAATGAGTGTTCGTCCTATGTCCCATTTTACTGCTTATCATAAAGATACTGATTAAAATATTAGCTTCTAGACTGAAAAGGGTACTACGAGCTCTTATCCATGAAGAATAACATGGTTTTATGCACTAGACACTCCCGACAGTGGGTCCATGTGGCCTTGGCCAGAGCTTCTGAATTATAGAGCCCAGCAGCTCGGAATTCAAGTGATTATGAGAAAGTGTTTGACACAGTACACTGGCCCTTTCTGTTCCAAGTTTTGGAGGGAATGAAGATAAGCCCACACTTCCTCACCTACCTTAGGGCCTTGTACGATAACCCCCAAAGCTGAGGTCTGGGTGAATTGTAGGTTATCCTACCTTTCCCCTTGGGGCAAGGTACCCGGCAGGGATGCCCCTTATCTTCACTCCAATGGTGGATCCCTTAGCAGAATGAGTTTGTTGGGATGCCCAGTTAATGGGATTGTGCTGGCCTCATGGTCAAGTGGATAGGATGTGTATATATATATATATATATATATATATATATATATATATATATATATATATATATACACATACACACACATACAAACAGTTAAATGGCCAGAGTCCATGTATGTTTCCATAGGGTGGAGGAAATAACAATAGAGGGCAAGGAGATGAACATAGATGAAGACATAGCTCAAACCTTTGCTCAGTGCAATGGAGACCTGCATTGTGAGCCAGAGAAATGAAAGGAAACCATGCAAGTTGACCCAAAACCGCCCCACCTCCAGAGAAAAGAAACTTCAGAAATCCACAGGAACCTCAGGGACCAACTAGAGAAGCAGACTAACTGAAGAGGTTCACAAATCCATTAACCAGTTGTAATCCAGGAAAGTCTGATTCCCCAACTGGCTGGCGAGCAGACTGTCCTCTGTGGTAGGGATCCTAAACACGTTTCCAGCTGCTAGGGAGGTGGGTAGACTATTCGGGGATTTCAGCAGGGCAACTACTGTGGTCATTCACAAGGAGGGCAAACCAAAGGGATGAATGATCTTTATATATCGGCCAGTATCCCTACTTAATGTTGAGGTGTAGGTACTGGTCAAGATTCTTGAGAATATACTTTTCGAGCTCATACTGACCAAGATACAACCAGACAAAGCAGGGTTTATGCTAGATAGATTGCACTCCTGAAGACAAATATGTGAGAAGGCATGTGAATTCAAAACATCCCGGTCGAAGCTCCATGCCGACATGTTCAGATAGTCGGGTATCTAAGTGACATGTTCTTTATGCAGAACCTAAGTCCATAATTAAGAAATTATAAGCAGTGTATGGGGCAACCCGGTGTCCCTAGGAACCTGAGTAAATATATACTAAACAACGGTCCCCTCAGAGGAAGCTAATGGCATATGCTTCCTAGGCAATTGTAATGAGATGGTCTAAAGCGAAATCAAAGTTTGTAAAAGACTAGCTGTTTATTGGATAACCAGCTTCCTACAGCACAGAAATAATCTGGTGCACCAGACATTTTAAACTCTTTCTACAAAGCCTTACTGTTTTAACCCAGATCAGGCTTCTAAGAAAAACTATGCTAGATAAGCAGTGTACAAAACGTCAGTGGCAAACGCATGGGAGTATACGAACATAACTCTGTGTGCACAATTTCAGGACAGTACAGTCTTTTACCAAAAACCAGGATTAGTTTCAGGCAGACGCTGTTTTATTCTTTTTTTTTTATATGGATAAACTTGGTATATTATGCACTTTAAACCGATTCCAATTTTGCAAAAATTGTTCATTTACCCCTGTACACACATTTTTGCACAACAATTTCTTTCCTTTAAAAAAAGTTTTTTTATATAGTTTTTAGGTCGAGCCTCGAGTAGCGCGCAAGCGCTGCTAGGCGAAGACTTTATGTAAGGGGGTTTCAGAAGCTGACCACACGCTCGTGCGTCGTGGCCTTTTCGGGCGGTTACGCGCAAGCAAAAGGCCATGGTGCACGAGCGTGTGGTCACGCCTGCTGCTCGCAAGCGCACAAGCGCGCGTGACGTGCACTACAGCGCGTGAATACCCTCCCCCCTCCTCGTCAGCTTCATTTTCCTTTCACTTTCGCGCCGCGCGGCTGTGTCACTTTCACGGCCGCGCGGCTATCAGCTTCATTTTTTTATTTATTTTTTATTTATTTAACTTTCAGCGCGAGGCGCGTGCACCACTCGCGTCGCCCCCCCTCCTCCCCGCGCGTGCCTTCAAATGCTTGTTAGTGCAAGCTGCTCTCCTGCCCGTTTCTGAAAAGCAAAGTTGATCTATTTGGTTCTGCAGTGAACAGGTTTGCAATGCGCGATCTCCCGCAGGCCTCTCTAATGCAGGGAGATCTGTTGCCGGGATCTGGTCTGCAGGCGGATCGGGCCAGGGGCTGCAGAGTTCCGGAAATGACAAGCGCAGCCAGGCACCCGCCACTGTTGATGCAGATTAGCAGGGCTCAAAACGTGTCACCAAATCCTCTCGACCCGCAAGAGGCGGGGGCCAGGGTCTCTTCAGGTCACTTTCAGTTCGTAGGAGAGGAACACGGCGCTCTCTCCCCACAGAGCACAGACGACAGACTCATCGCTACCTGGCGGGCGCAAGATGAACCCTTCGCAAAGCCCCTGAGCTGAGGGAGCAGCGAGTGCTCCCTGTCTCTCGACCCTGCATGCAGCTCCAAAAGTCCTCACAAGGCCCACACCAGCGCGCGTCAATTCTAAAGTACAAATTACCACCTTTTAACTAGAAGCTGCTCAATCCTCTCATTTCATGGTACTGCGTCACTGCCTCTGGCCCCTCCACAGATGGCACTGAAGTAGGCTTTTTGGTTTCATCAATGCAAGAGCGAGGATCCGCATAACTACTCTAAGCATTTAACCAGCCGACGCTTGCAGCTCCAAGGAAGCTGGTCGGGAGAAGCTCTCGGGAGACTCTACCTCTCAGGTATGTCCCTGAACAAACCCGGTCTCAGTCTCTGCTCTGCCTGGGAGATGTGTGCATGATCACCCATCATGCTTTCGTGTAGCGCCTTCCTTTGAGATGTGGCAACTTCTGTGCGCTGTCTGTACAAGCAGTGTAACCATGTAAATTACCTGTATAACATATTTCGAATTGCTCCTACCTTTGACAAGTGTATTCAAACTCTAGGTGATTACACCGTGTTCCCAGGATCACACACTTCGGAGGAGGAGCTGGGATTAGAATTCTGGTCTCCTGGCTCTACCTCTGATGCAGTTGTTAATGACCATCTTATTGGTTCTGTCCCATTTAGAGCAAAGTCCCTGGCACGTCTGGGCTATTTAAACCGGGATAAAGATCTTTCCGTTTCTAACTTCAAGTGTGTGGGGGCGATTTGTCTGTGTGGAGGCTGTTGTCGACAAGTGTTTGTGAGGGGGATTCATGCGTGAGTGTGTAAGCAGATCTCTGCGTATTTGTGTACGTGTGCGTGCTGTGTGTGACTGTGTTAGTATTTAGCTGGTCTGAGAGAATTGTGTTGTCCTGAATGCTTTGTGTGTGTGCTGGAGTGTGTGTGGTGGGTATCTGAGACTTTGAGCTTCTGTGGTGTTTAGGGGGATCTGTGTGGCGACCTGTGTGTGGCTGCATCGATGTATGGTTCTGTGAGACTCCGAGCTTCTCTAGAGGTTGTTTGTAAGGGTGGCTTGTGTGCAGCGCATTCAATGTGTATACTTGTTGGTTTTCTATAGCGCTGCATGCCATCTGTTGGAAGCTTCTTGGCTCTCTGTCGCTGACATCAGACACCTCTACTGGAACAGTTTACTTTAGTGTGGGGGAAAACCGGAGAGAAAAGCAGCAGGGAGAGACAGCCAGGGCACGAGGAACCGAAATATCTTTTTTGTAGGTTCCGTGTGCCTTTAAGCCCTTAAATGCGGCAAACGTTTGGCCTCGAGCAACGGCCATTTAGCATTCGACACATGCGGAGCCTTGGAGGAGGTTCAGAGGCATCGCATTCCCACCACATTACTGCCCAGCAAGCAGTGGTCGGGGCAACCCCCGGAGAGAGCCGCCGGTGAGGCAGGTTCCTCACAGCTGGCCCCGGCCCCTGCTGCTCCCTAATGAGGAACCCGGAGGGTATGTGGTCCCCAAGGCTAGCGCAGGCTGCTGTGGGGTATGCTTAGGAGGAGGGGGAGTCACCAGCCCCTTTACTTTAGGATGTCGATCTAAGGGTCCTGTCACTTTAATTCCACTGACTTGGTCGCTTTTTTGATGCTTAGTAAATTCATATGTAAATACCGACAAGTCACTGTCACTCCAGCACGCAGAGCCCCTTCACTCCAGGGTCCCATACTGATTATTGGTCTACAGAGAGGGGGAGGTGGCGACCTGCTCGAGTTAGGCCTTTATTTGCTTAGGTAACGTGTGAGGATTAACCAGTGATTTTGGTCACAAAAGCACCAAATTCTGTTACTCTCTCTCCCCCCCACTCTCTCTCTCTCTCTCTCTCTCTCTCTCTCTCCCCAACTCTCTCTCCCTCCCACTCTCTCTCCCACTCTCCCCTTAATAAAATCTCTGGAACACTGTTTGCTGCTTCGTTACAATAGTACGGCTGGGTAAGTGGTTAAAAAAAAGAATCCTGCCATTACCATGATAATCTCCCCCGCTGCTGGGTCTGCTCCTATATGCAGCACCTCCTATGCTAGGGTGCTCTTTGTGGCAGAATTTCTGGAACGTATGTTGTAACCGACCCAGTTTAGGCAGGTGCTGCTTTTAACCACTGCTGCGTGTCTTAAAATTACCTTGGTGCATGTATGGGCAGCCTACATGTGCAACTAACCAAATCTGACATTATATAAAATAAATCTTGAAACGAGACTTTCTATGCCTCCTAGAAAGTCACAGGCCCCCTCCCCTTGATTTTAGAGGACAGGGTCACACGAAGGACAATATTTTCTCCTTTGCAGTCAGTCAACAAATAAAAACCAGAAGGATTCCCTGATCTTTTTTTTTTTTTTCATTTTTTTTTATATAGCGCGAACTAGACCCGAGACATCGGGCATCAGATCGCTTTACATGAGCACCAGTTTCGTTACAGATGGACACATTAATTTTTGTTAGGCACGGGGAGATCAAGTGATTTGCCCAGAATCACAGGATGTTGAGCGTGGTTGTCGAGACTCGAACCCGGTTCCCCAGCTCCGAGGTCGACCCCTCTAGTCGTAAGGCTAAATCCTCTCCCAAGTAGGAAAAGTCCTGAAAATGTGAACTTTTACTTTAAATAGTGCTATGAAGTGGTTCTCATGTCACAAGGTGGTGCTGTACAATACAACAAAATAAATATGTGCTTGCAGTGGGTTCACTGTGTTAACTGGAGCCACATTTCATTCTCAACTTCACAAAGTACTCTTCTACTTACTAGACAAATACCTGGTACCACGGAGCCTCACAGCTCACTTAATCCACATTTTTAGGTCTCACCTTAGCGCATGCGCTGTTGCCTGCAAGACATTTTGTTAGTTTACTGTGGGCTTAGAGTCCGCCCATTGCTTACAAGTGGGTTGGTTTAATCATCATTCATGTGCTTGATTCTCTTTGGTCATCGCATGCCAGCTTCACTTCTTTTGGTCTGTTTGACCCTCCCTGGGAGCATGGTTACAGTACTTCTGTCCTTCCAATTCTTGCCTTGTGTGAGCAAAATTTTTCGTTTTGTTGAAACACTTCCTTGCAAGTACATGTCTAAGCCATATGCTTCTTTTTACATACAATCAGTGACAAATTCTTCTTCTTGCTCTCTTTATATGTACTTTTCAAATATTAATTTGCATTTGTTCCTTTAACGTCCTCACCCTCCCTGTTCCATGTTGTTGCTTGCCTATACTTCCATCCTCCATGTTGTTGCTTTCCAACTCCTACCCACCCTCTGTGATGTTGCTTGCCCTTTCCTCCGTGTAGTTGATTGCCTCTTACCGCCCCATGTTGTTACTTGCCCCCTCCTGCCCTCTGTATTGTTCTTTGCACCTTCCCGTCTTCTCCCTCCATGTTGGTGCTTGCCACTCCCAAACTCCGTATTGCCCCTCCCAAACTATAACAAAAAAAAATGATAGGACACGGGCGGCACTTTGAAAAAACAAAACTGAGAAAAAAACTTTCAGCCATGCACCCTCACCCCACCCATCTGCAATTAAAAAACAAGCATTGGCATAGCCAATAGGTCTCGCCTTTGGAATCTTATAAGTGTTTAGTCATGCAACAGTTGATGTTGTTGCACCAAGGATATTGTGCTGCATAACCAAATACTTATAAGGTCCCAAAAGCGAGACCTATTGGCTATGCCAATGCTTGTTATGAATGTCCTTTAGTGCAAAAGGCTTTAATTAACTGTGCACTCGAATGAAACAAACTCAAAAATTAATAGATAACCATATACTTACATGCACATGCATGTGCAGGCATTGAGTATACATAAACATTGATAGCACCTAACAAACAAGTACAGAAAACAGTACAAACAATAGTATGTGCTCCAAGTAAACTGTGTGGTGTTATTCATTTGTAAAAGATCGTGAACAGTAGTGCGCAGTGATAAATAAACCAAAAAATGTTAACTTAAGCTGCAGTTAAGGTGTGGCAAATGGCTATAGCAGTCTTCCTCAGAACAGGTACACGCATCTCGAGAAAGGTCAAATCTATGTGGAACAATATCTTGTTATTTAAAAAAATAAACCATTGGATCCGCCGACGGGTAACCAATAAAAGACTGCTATGCCTTTGTATATCAGCACAGCAGCCGACTGACGCAGAATGAGAGCACCCGGTTGAGAAGTGTCTACCAGTTGGGTCCTGATGAAAACTTCGATATAAATATATTCATAGAGGTCTAAAGGTTGACGTATACATGTTGGCTTTAATGAATGTTTGCTAAGGATGGAACCTATATGGTCACTTTCAGCCTAGGTTCCCTACTACTAAAACGTATGGATGCTTAAGTAAACACTGCACCGTTCACTTGGAGCACCTACTGTTTGTACGGTTTTCTGTACTTGTTTGTAAGGTACTATCAATGTATATGTATACTCAATGCCTGCATGTGCATATAAGTATATGGTTACCTATTAAACAGCTGGTCTTTCAGAAACTTTGATTTTGCTCTAGACGATCTCATTACAATTGCCTAGGAAGCATAGGCTATTCAGCTTCCCCTGAGGGGACCATTGTTTAGTTCACTACAGAATTAAGAAATGCCAAAGAAGAGGTTAGTCACTGGCGTTAAGTTGTCTTTGTTAGTGTTCTGGAGGGCTCTCCTATTCAAAATTATCTCCCTGCCCAGGCTCTTGTTTATTATCCGGAACACTCCATATTACACAGTGGAAGCTTTCCTCTTGTAACGAGAAAGCAAATTCACGGGGTTTTTGCAGGACGGAGGAAACCTGTATAAAATTCTCTGAACTATAGATATATATATATAAATAGGTGGAGGAGGCAAACCTTACCAAATGCCAGGTACTACAATTGGTCCTTACAAAAGGTAGCGATCAACTACTAGTCCTTCAGACCACAAGATGAACTAGCAATTAAGATAGGCAAGTGATGGAGTAAAAACACAGCTGCACAACTTGTACAAAGGGGATGGGGTTGGGATCTCTACCTGAGGCCACCAAAGCGGTCATCAAGGTGTGGCAAATGGCTATAGCAGCCCAGGGGATGGAAAGATTTAGTAACTAAGAAGACCCAACTGTCTTCTTAGTTACTGAGAGGGGGTGGGGATGTGACGCTCCTAAAGGGCTTTAAAGATTGGGATCGTATAAGCTTTCAAAAGTGGGAGATATTCTAGAAGCAGAGGAACTAATGCTCTACACCCACTTACAGAAAGAATATGAACTACATCACACACACAGTTTAGGTTCCTGCAACTTAGCTATGTGCTGGGTATGTTAGAAACTGACTGCTCCAGCATAGCAGATGTTCCGCCATTGAGATTACGGTCCTTAAGGAAACAGAAGGGAGGGGATAGATATCCCCATCTTACAAAAATCTTACAAACAATAACAAACTGTTCTGCAGCCTTAGAGGGAAATTTGGAGGAGATCTGGAGGGCACAAACAACACAGGCTGTGAGGAAACCTAGCACCATTCCAGAGAAGTGGCAATAAAATCTAACTTTAGGATGATACAGATAAAATTCCTGCATAAGGCGTATTAACACAGGACTAGATTGTTCAAAATGGAGTTATTCCAGACAAAAGATTGCTTGAATGCAAAATGGTGCGGTCCTGCACTATGTTTGGAGTTGCAAAAAGATAAAAGCATTCTGAGGTTGGAAGTGTAGGAGAAATTAGTGGAGGACCTAGGGGCGGAAGTAGGAATGATGCACCAATTCACAGTACTAGGGATCCAGGGAGAGAGATTGTGGTATTTATGCACAAGAATTCATGGTGTGAAAAGAGACAATGATATGAGAGAGTGGGGGAACCCTAACAAGGCCCAATACATTCAAATGGCAAATTAGTATGGATTAGTTCTTGGAGGCCAAGAAGGTATGAAGGGAGGAAAAGCCCATGAAAGTTCTGGAAAAAATGGAATCCTTGGAGGCAACATCTTGAAGTGCCAGCAGAACACCACATCAGGGTGATGAGATCACTCCAGTGGTGACAAAGGGGGTTGGTGGAGGAGCAACCTGATATGACTGCAAATCTGTCATGGTGGACTACTGACAACCACTTTTGGAGGAGGAAATTGTGGAAACAAAACAGATTTGAAAAAAAGCAGTTTTGCAAGTAAAAAAATGAATAAAATAGCTGTACTTTTTTACGTTCTATTATTAAAAATCAACAAAAAGATTAATTAAAAGAAATATCTTACTGTTATGTAGGCACAAGTGGTCTAGAGTTAGTACTTAATCACCTTCCTGCCATTTGGGTCCGTTCTGCCCTTCTCATTTCCTATTCTAGATGTGATTTCATTGACCACTGGGAAAATGTAATTATGTTATTACTTTGGGTTTCTGGCTGGTTGCAACTTAACTTCCTTGATTAACCCTGTGTAAAGATTAATTATCAAATTAATTAATTTGTTTTGAAAATATTGGATAGGATTTTGGGAGTATCCTGGAGACAATCATTTCTGGCAGCCCAAGACATTTTTACTTCTTGAGATTTTTTAAATTTCTTTTAACTATGACAAATTACAAAGTTAACTTGTACAAGGATGTGGAATTCCTATAGCCCGACGCCCAGGAAATATTGTTTGGGGTCAAGGGCAACAAGGTTTCATGTGCATTTTGTCCTTTGGACAAGTAGGCCCAACCCCATGCAGCACAAACCCTTTGGCTGCCAGTTTGCAGTACCACATTATGGATCAGGGAAGGGCACTGTCCGCAGTTAAGGTAATATTTTTGTCCATATGTTAATGCTGTTCAAACTTTTATTTATGATTCATTAATGCAAAGCCTTTATTATTAGGGTGAGCGCTATAAGTAAATGTTGTAAGCTCTGACTGCACTACTGACAGTGGTTCCAGTATAAAAATGTGTACACACGTTTTTAAAGTTCAGCAACATGAGGCTACGCAAAATGCTCCAGAATGCTCTCTGATTTGATGCAAATATTTGCAGATGCTTGAAAGCAAGATTGATCATTCTTTGCTTTCAAAATAAAATGTTCATAAAAAAATGAAAGCAGGAAAAAAAATATTTCGCTAAACTACTGTAAAATTTCAGGTACCATTTCTTTGCAGCATTATTTAGTAACATGTGTTGATGCATGCTAGTATTTCCCCAAAATATTGATAATGGAAAATCAGTGCAACCAGTTTCAATAAGATTATGGGAAACAAAAATAAACAAGCATTGGTAAAGCCAGTAGGTCTGAAATTGGTGGTCAGCTTTTTAGGTCTCGCACCTAGCGTTGCAGTGCGCAGCCCTGCTCGCGCAGCGCGAGACCTCTAGAAAGGGCTTTTGAAAGCTAACCACACGCTCGTGCATGTGGTTTAGCTTCCCGCGGCTGCCATTGGCTTTCGTGTGCATTTTTTTAAAAAGTCCAGTACGCAATTGGGCAAAGGCGGGCGCATGTCCCGCCTTTGCTCCGCCCATTCCCGTCGGTGGCCAGCACGCGCAGCAGCGGGCGTTCGTGTCGCTGCCGCGCTCCCTCCCCCCTGCTCCTCTGCACCACTGGTTTCGATTCCCGCGTTCGGCTGGGTTTCGATTCCGTGCTTGTCTTTTCTGTTTTCTGTCCGGTTTCATTTTCTCCACAACCCCGATCCACTGGTTCGACAACACGCTCCTTGGCTCAAGCAGAGAGCGGTCTTCAAATGTTTAAATCCCGATAGACTATCAGAATTTTCTGTGTGCGCTCCACATCTGTTCTTATTCACTGCGGATGCCTCCAACGAAACCACATTTTTTGTTCACATTTAATTGAAATTCTTTTCACAACCCCTTGGCTTGTGTAATTAATCATGTTTTGTGGTGAAAGAAACCGGTTTGGCTTCTCCTTGCAGGCTGGGCGGTTGCATACGTGAATCATCATGTTGCTGTTGCTTCATGCCTTGCAGTGGCGTAATGTAAAATGCGAGTGCCCTCGGCAGCCCCAGCGACTCTCATGCCTCACTGAAATGCGTCGCCCTTAGGTTAGTAGAGCTGCCAAGTTTTCAGTTTGTTTATGGGTGACATTTCCAGGTCTTCGTGGGCTTATGTTTGACATTTCCAGGTCTTCGTGGGCTTATGTATGATATTTCTATGCATTTTTAAAAAAATGCACGCGAAAGCCAATGGCTCGGAAGCTGTAGTTTCATACTCATCGCAATGGCCCTCATCACGGATTATCTACTTTATGGTTGTGCTTTAGGTGATTAAGGGACCCAGGGGGCACGTCATTGTATAATACGGCATTCTGCTACGCGGTAAAACGCCTTGCATTCCTTATTCCTTTGACTATCAGCTGCATTATTAAACAGTCCTTTTTGACCAGTTGCATTGATCCATGTTTGTCTCATCTTTGTAGACATTGATTTTAGTGTGCCCCTGCGGATTTCCAACTACCACTAGCTGTTCGTCTGTACTGAGCTTCTGGTATCCTTACCCCCGTGTTTTTCATTTCTATTGCTCTATTGCTTTTGTTTTATGCACTTTTCTAGTTTCCTTATTACCTGAAATAGTATTGGACACCATTTTTCAGAAAATGCTACTGATGTCGACTTTATACTTGCTTTTAACCTTCCGTGAGATCTCAAGTCTGAATGAATTTTTTGGATCTCTAATCTGCGTACCCATGAGATTGCATACATTTCTTGTCTATCCAGGATTGTTCCTTTGTATTGTGTATAATTGTTGTAAGTTTGTTTTCTTTAGCGTGTGCACATGTATTCAAGCCTTTGTTATCAGTTTATTATAACTCTCAAACCGTGCCTCTGTGACCTCATTATGAAATGAAAGGATCAAAATGTATATTCTATACTGTATTGTTTAACCTGTTGTGACCATTTCCCATTAAACCTAATGTTACTGTGCTGTGACAATACTGATCTCTGCTCACTGTCCGTTATAGGAACGTCCCACCACCATTGTACATGCGCACTGAGGAAGGTGAGACCCACAGTGGGGTCTAACACCGAAACGCGTGTCGGCGCTGAGATAGCGACGTGGACGTTCCTGATTTAAATATTGCTTGTTCCCCTGAAATTTTACATTATAATTACAGATATTTATCTGGTTGATCACTGTATGACTCCTCAATTGAATTGTTTTCTTTTGCTTATTTCATTTATTTATCAGTCACACTGATGTCTTATTGCAATAAGCGGACCATTTCCTCTGCATAATTATTCTCCTTTTGGGGGACTGGTTCGCATCTATTTTATTCATTATTTTTATACCTCGGAATGCCTGATTTGAATGGATGTTTGAGTATGTATGTTTATGGATTTGATTGCTTGACGTGGTTAGCGTGTGTGGTTCTGGGATGTGTTCTGAATACCACTTTATTATGTAAAAATTAAAATTGTCTAATAAACAAATGTTAAAACAATAATTTAAAAAAAATAATTTGATACTAAAAATCGAATGTTGTGTGTTTTGGTCACATGTTAGGGCACTGTTTGTCAGCTGACTTGTGACCTGTGACTTACTGCACTAGTTGACCCAGGCAGGTAGAGCGTTTCGTCCTTTTGAGTGTAGTGCTTACTTCCCCTGCTCTCTTTACCTTATTTGCTTCAGGTGCCCCCCTTTTTTTGAGTGGAGCTGTTTCCCCTTCACCACCCTGCACCGTTCTACATTTGCTAAGCCTACCCTGCTTATTTCCTGCTTGCTCACTCCCCTGGGATCCTCCCAGTTGCTTAGCGATTGATCAAGCTGGCAGTGCAGTGGCCAGACTACCCCGGTGCCAAAGGACTGCACAGCTTCCCCGAAATTGCTGGGTCCCGACCCTGTCTGCTCCTGTATGTTGAATAGCAGCGCGACTCCTCGGTGCCACTGTACTTGCTGCACCACAGATAGCCACGCCTCAGTTTTTTTCTTTTTGCAATTTCGTCAGGAACTCTTTTACTTTGGGCAATTTTCTCTACTTTATTGAAGGAACGACTGATAATCCTCCACATATACAGGTGCAAAAGCAAGGTTAAGAACCGTTTACCCAGCCAAACTGAACACATTGCATTTATTGGTTCCCTTTCCGGAGATTATAATCTGCGAAAAGGACAATCCCACTTCTCATGTGTTACTGTAAAATGTCACACCTATTCCAAGCTATGACCTGGCAGACTTCAAATGCTGCGATCAACTATGTCCTTTCTGAACCGATTCTATCTACAGCTTGCAACCTACAAAACCTCCCACCTCCTTGCTCTCCCCTACTCCTCCACCCCCCTGCCTCACCCTCCTACCTTCCTCTCCTCTCCTCCACTCCCCCTCCTCTCCTCCACTGCTCTGGGCAACACAATTCAAATCCACACAACATAATTCAACACCAAACCACATTTTACAACTCAGCAACAGAATTACACAATACACCACATACATCCAACCCACAGAATTCCACATCATGCTACAAAATTTAACAGCATACCACATAATTAAACTCCTACATTCCACTCCACAACACAAAATACTATTCCATATAATTACACACCATAACACAAAATCCTACTCCACATAATTCCAGTGAACTTAATACCACATAAATACTATCCACATAATTCCACAGCACACCATGCCTCATAGTTCCACTACACAAATCCACACCACACAATTCCATGCCACACAATTACACTACTAACTAATACAATCCAACCTACATAATTCCACTACACACCGCATACATACAATGAATAACACGTTGGTAAAAGACATTGCCATTTACAATGTCAATAGCTCTAACTTAAAGAAATGCGAGACCTATTGCATTTCCAATGTTTGTTAGTTTTGTCAATGCGTGAATGGTTTTGGCCTGGTTTTTGTAAAACCTTATTGGTGTAGGAGCTGCTGGGCCCTCACCATTACAACAAACATTGGCAAAAGCAAAAATTGTTTTTGGTCTCAAAAAGCACACACTGCCACAGTAGTTACTGGCACTGAACAAAACTACTTTGTGTGCCGATATGCTCCTTGTGAAAGAGCAGAATGCTGTCACTCACAGTGAAGCCAGCCGATATAGAGAGAGACATAATTTTTATAAACGCAAAAGGTCATGGTCAACGCCAGACCAAATTAGGGGCCCAATTATTAAAGAAAGTTTCAAAAGTGCACCAATGGTATATGTCCTTGCATTAAGTGCAGCTATATGGCTTTCGTGGATTTCCAAGAATTTACAGAATTAGGACAAGAAATAGTACTCCTAGAAAATATTTGTAAACTGCATTTTAGCATGAGCAAGTATGCATGTGAAGATTTGCTCATGCGAAAATCTGAGTGTTTGAAAGTTCACTTTCCCACCAACTCTGGAAGAAGGTTTACGTCTGCCATTGTCAGGAGTAAATTCCAACATTTCTCAGTATGGGAAAAGATTAGAGAAGAGTTGTTGAAAACCCTTAAAACATGCAAGTTAGTAGATTTGCACAGTCTCAAAAGGGCATTCTAACCCTGGAACTATTGCTTACCACTACCTTCAGCCCCAGTATGTAGATCTGCAGAAACATGGCAACATAAGGGGATTGCAAGTATTCAAACACTACTACGGTATGAGCCATGGCATAATCAGAGAGGCTATATCAGAGCTCTTATATAATGAGATTGCTGCCATAATTTGTTGCCCCGCTACATGGCACCAAAGGGACAAGTGGATTTAGTTACAGGACAAGTAGATTTATGAAGCAATCTGCTGCATGGACAAGTAGATGTTTTATTAAATTCCACACTGTAAGAAAGTGGCTCTGTATATACTGTTCCCAAATAGGTACAGTGTGCACAGAGTCCACAGTCCCCAGAGGCTTGGCAGAGGCTAAAGTTAGATATAACCTTACTCTCTAAAGTGGTAGCTTGGTCGAGCAGTAAGGCAGTATCAGAGGACAGTGTGAAGCATTTGTTGTATACACTCAATCAGCAAATGAAGTCACACACTCAAGAACTGAACTCCAGGCCAATTGTTTTGTATATAAAAAAATATACTGTTGTTTTATTTTAGAACCAAGGAAGCTTGATGCAGGTAAGCATGTAAAATACTTTTCAATTACAGATTACTGTGATAGATACTTTTTCAAAGACAGTTGTACTTTGCATTTTTTAGTGTTTTACAGAAGCTGTAAAAGAATATAGCACAATTGCAGAAAACTCCATACATTGATTTCAATGGACTGTTTCAGGTAAAATGCATTTAAATTACTTTTGGATTACTTTTTATAACAGTACTGGATCAGGGATTCAGCACTGGGGTAGGACCTGAAAACAGTTAAGTAAAATCGTTTTGGTTAAACGTATGAGTTTTAAGCAATATTATACTGTTTTAAAAGTGAGCACTTAGAAATATTTTCCCACAGAATCACCAATGTTATCCTATGGAAGGAATTACAAGTTACAGGTAAAGTACGTTGCGATTATTTTTACAACTCAAGCAATGGATCATGGATTCATCACTGGGACCGTACCTGCAAACAGTTGGAAAAATTCGATTAGTGATTCGTGCGATTTTTAAGGAATTTCCTTAGGTTTGAAAAGTGGACACTTAGAAACTTTTCCGGTAAAAATGTCTCAATGTTATTCAATGGCGAAAAACAAAGTATCGGTTTTTAAGGAGTTAATCGGTCTTGTTCGGGTCAGTGCTGGAGCCTTTTCTCCAGCACTGGGGTCTCTCGTGGAAGCAGGTGAGAATTTTCGAATTCGGACTTCGGTCGATTTTTAAGGAATATTTTGAAGATTCAAAATTGGGCACTTAGAAGAAATTCTGAGTATAGCCAGCCAATGTTACCCTATGGAGGAATTGTGAAAGGACGGTTTTAGGGTAAGTACTCGACTGGCGGGGTTGAGCTTCTGGGGTAAGACTCAGGGGTCTCCCAGGGTCAGGTTGATGCTGTAGCTGCACTCTCAGCGGCACTGGGGCGGCCGAGTGCAGAGGGCTTTTGGGCCGTCGGGCGCCCAATGGTTTTCTATGGAAGAACTGCCTGACGAACAAACACTGCAAGCTTGGGGACGGAGATTCTTCAGGTGCGACCACCACTTCGAGAGGTAAGTTGGGAAGGTAGAGGAAGGGTAGACACCCAGGAGTTGGGCACAGGGGGCCGTGGGGCGCCGGGTGCAGGGGTGTCTTTTGGTGTCGGAAATCTTACCCTCTGATGGTCGCGGTAGGAGGGGTCCCTTGTTCTGAGGCTGCAGGCGTCGTCAGGGTCGTCGAGGAGGGTCCGTGGGTGCTGGATACTGGGTCCCAGTCGCCGGGGGGACGTCCTCGTCGTGTTGGTTCACCTCAGCTCGGGCCAGGGTCGGCGGGTGCAGAGAGGTGTGGATTCGCCGTTCCGGGCCAGGGCCTGGTCTTGTAGTTTTCTTTAAGCAGTACCACTGCTCGTGGGAGTCCCTGTCTTGAAGTCTGTGGCAAGGCAGTCAGGTCCTCCGGGTTTGGCGAGGTTGCTGACCACAAGGGAAGCCGGGGTTTCGCAGGTTCAGAGGTCGACAGGCTGGTAGGGCTGGGGCCAAGTCAGTTGTTGTCGCCTCTTTGTTAGCAGCTGCACGGCTGGTCTTCTTGCTTCGTCTTCTTTCTTCTTTTCTTCTCGGGATCTGAGGAAGGAAGATTCAGGGTGCCCCCAAATACTAACTTTAGGGGCGTTACAGGTAGGGCAAGGGCAAGGACTAATGGGTCCCTGTCCTGGGGTGAGTACACCCCCTATCCGGCCACTCTCCAGTGGGAGGGGGGCAGGAGCCTAGCTCTGATTGGGTAGGGCTTCCCATTCTTGAAATGGCGAGAGCCCGGAGTTGTGCTTTACCTCGCCTCCCCCACCTGAGGGGTGGGGTTGGCAGAGGCTGGCACACCCCCTTCCCTTCCTTTGTCTTTCCCGCCTGTCTTCCCGCCAAAGTGGGGGTCAGAACCGGTGGGGGCCAGTTGCTGAGTACAGCAAGTGGCCTGGAGAAGCTCACAAAGGCGGCATGCCTTTGAAGCTTCCCCTGCCCATCCTGGGGGAGGAGACCTAGCACCTCGCCCAGGATGTGCATTGTTGCAGGCCCAGGAGAGCGGATGGCTCTCCACCCAGGGGTCCAGCAACATGTCTGCTGTGTGGCAGCCGGGGCAGCCCCTCAGACAAGACGTGGATTGTAGGTTAGGTTCAAGGGGCAACTCTAAGTTGCCCTCTGTCGTGCATTTTACATTAAATCCCACACTGGCATCAGTGTGGGTTTAATGTGCTGAGAAGTTTGCTACCAAACTTCTCAGTCTTCAGTGTAGCCATTATGGTGCTGTGGAGTTCGTAATGACAACCTCCCAGCACCATATACTCTTAATGGCATCACTGCACTTACAGTGCCCAGGGATGGCCCTGGGTACTGTAGGGGCACAGGGCTCATGCATCTGTGCCAACACCACTGGCATAGTGCACCCAGCTAGAGGGGTGATTGAGGTATGCCAGGGCAGTGTGTTTGTGGGCATGGCACACAGGAATGTGTGCCATGTCGACTCTCTGTTTAGTTCTGCACCAAGACACTCAGCCTGCAAAGGCAGGGTGTGTGTGTCAGGGTACAGGGCCTCTAAGGGTGGCACAATAAGTGCTGCAGCCCTTAGAGGCCTTCTCTGGTCACAGTGCCCTGGGTACCTAGGGTACCATTTACCAGGGGCTGACATGTGGCCAGAGATGCCAATTGGGTTTAGGCTACAATGCAGTTTTAGGGAAGGAACACAGGGGCACCTGATTGGCAGGAGCCCAGGGCACACTCAGTCAAAGTACATCAGCAATTCAGCAAAAAGTGGGGGCATACCATGCAAGAAAGATGGCACTTTCTCACACACACCCCTGCTTGTGTCATATTTACTATATTTAGTATTGATTTATTCACCAATAACACTGCCTTTTCAGATGATTGAGGATCGATGTCTTTTGGTAAAACGGGGAAATTGGACTCTAACCTTCTAAACTAGTTTCTATTTCCTTAATAGGAGCCAAGTGTGTCAGTTGTTCATTCAATGATGTTACATTATCATAGGTAATAGTCTTTAAATATTGACAATACTATCGAATCATGAAGATGAGATATAAGTAATGCTTTCAATTAGACATTTATCTTACTAAGCAGTTGAGGCCAATTTAGGAATGAAGTAAATCTTTCATTTGTTTTGAACTCAGCAACCATGAATTCATCAGTACCATTAGCGCGTTTGGAATCAGTTTAAATGTCTGAGCTACACTGCACATTGCTGTAGTAGTAGAGAAGCACAAGTTACTAACTTGTGTAACGATATATCTGTAAGAGACAGTAGTTAGTGACAGATTCCTTACCTTAGAATATCCCCAGGCGTCAGGCTGGATCCGGAAAGTTTTTGCGTAGCAGTACCCTTGCGCGTCGGCAGGCGGCGTCGTGCGGCTCCGCGTCCGTCGTCGGCGTCGTGATCGCCGGGATGACGTCGCGGGCAGTACTTAGGCGCCACCCCTGCGCGCTGACGTCAGTTCTGTACACGACTTTCCGCGCCAGGAACGCAGAGCCATGCAAGAAGCTGACATAGGTGTCTGAAAAATACTAGGGCCCTGAAAGGGATGTCCTTAACCCTAGAAATCAGTTCGCAGAACGGGGAGGATGGGTGGGCGGTAGGAATCTGTCACTAACTACTGTCTCTTACAGATATATCGTTACACAAGTTAGTAACTTGTGCATCTGAAAGAGACACGTTAGTGACAGATTCCTTACCTTAGAATAGATACCCCAGCAATACCAACCCCGGTGGTGGGTCTGCGAACAAAGATCAGACAAGGAAGTCCTGGAGGACAGAACGGCCAAAGAAGCCTCCGGACCTGACTGTCAAGGCAGTAATGCTTTGTAAACGTGTGCAGCGAGGCCCACGTAGCTGCCTGACAGATAACCGGCAGCGGAACACCGCGGCCCAAGGCCGTGGTAGCAGCCGTTGCCCTGGTGGAATGGGCACGCAGCCCAACAGGAGGCTCCTTCTTAGCCAAAGAATAGCAGGTCTTGATGCACAAGGTAACCCAGCGGGAAATGGTCCTCTTGTGCACCGCCCGACCTTTTTGGCGCCCACGTAGCCAACAAAGAGCTGGTCATCCACCCGGAAGTGTTTTGTGCGGTCAATATAGAAGGAGAGCGCAAGTTTTGGGTCCAGACGGTGGAGCCTCTCTTCCTCTCTGGAAGGATGCGGAGGCGGAAAGAAGGTGGGCAAAGTGATGGTCTGCCCAATGTGGAAAGCAGTAACCACCTTTGGCAAGAAGGACGGACGCGTCCGAAGAACAACCTTGTCTGGATGAACAGACAGAAAGGGAGGTTTGCAAGATAGAGCCTGGAGCTCACTCACCCGCCGAGCGGAGGTGATGGCCACCAGAAAGGCTGTCTTCAGAGTCAGAAGACGAAGAGGACAGTTATGTAGAGGCTCAAAGGGAGCGCACATTAAAAAGGTAAGAACCAAGTTCAAGTCCCACTGAGGCATCACAAACGGAACAGGAGGGAAGAGGTGTGTAATGCCTTTTAAGAACCTGTTAACAACAGGGGACTTGAAAAGGGAGGGCTGATCAGGGAGCCTGAGGAAGGCCGAGATAGCACAAAGATAACCCTTGATGGTACCCAGGGCAGAACCCTGTTGGGCCAGAGAGAGAAGGAACAGAAGGACCTCAGAAAGAGGGGCAGAAAGGGGATTCACAGCCTTTGCTGTGCACCATGCCACACATTTGTTCCACCTGCAGGCGTATACCACCTTAGTGGAGGGACGCCTGGCTGCCAGAATCACATCACAAACTTCAGGAGGCAAGTCGAAAGGAATCAACTGCCGCCGCTCAATCTCCATGCAAGCAGGTGTAGACTGGACAGGTTCGGGTGGAGGACCGTCCCCTGCTGCTGCGACAGAAGATCCTCCCGAAGAGGCAGACGGATCGGGGGATCTACGCTCATATTGAGTAGCTCGGGATACCAAACTCTTCGAGCCCAGTCAGGAGCCACAAGAATGACTTGGGCCCGGTCGTGCCGAATCTTCTTCAACACTCTGGGTAGAAGTGGTATAGGCGGAAAGGCGTACAACAGACCGCAACTCCACTCGCGACGAAAAGCGTCGCCGAGCGAGTGCCGCCTTGGAAATTCCAACGCGCAGAACTGATGACATTGCGCGTTCTCTTCGGTGGCGAATAGATCTAACCAAGGCTCTCCCCACTGTAGAAAGAGTCCTTGCGCCACTTCCGAGTGAAGACCCCATTCGTGATCCATCATGCACCTGCGGCTGAGTTCGTCCGCCCTGGCGTTCAGGGAACCTGCCAGGTGTTGAACCATCAGGAACATGCCCTGATGTTCCAGCCATGTCCAGAGGCGCAGAGCCTCCTGACAAAGGGTCCAAGACCCCACCCCGCCCTGTTTGTTGCAGTACCACATGGCGGTGGTGTTGTCTGTGAATACCTGCACTACCTTCCCCTTGACAGAGGGAAGGAATGCCTTGAGTGCAAGTCGGATCGCCCGGAGCTCCAGAAGGTTGATATGGAGCCGGGACTCCGCCGGAGACCAGAGGCCTCTGATCTCCGCCTCTCCCATGTGACCGCCCCATCCCAGAAGGGACGCGTCCGTCACAACTGTATGCTCTGGCTGGGGAAGGGAGAGGGATCTGCCCATGGCCCATTGCCGGTTCGAGAGCCACCACTGCAACTGTGTTGCAGTCCCCTCCGAGATCTGGACGTGATCGGACAGGTTGCCCTGGTGCTGCGCCCACTGGAACTTCAGGTCCCACTGCAGAGCCCGCATATGCCATCTGGCATGATTGACCAGCAGGATGCAGGAGGCCATGAGGCCCAGCAGCCTCAGGGTCATCCGTACCGAAACCCAGGATAAAGGCTGAAAGATCGGAATCATAGCCTGAATATCCCGGACTCGCCGTTCGGGAGGATAGGCCCGAAACTGCTTCGTGTCCAGAACTGCTCCGATGAAAAGGAGCTGTGGAGAAGGAACCAGATGCGACTTCGGCACATTGATGGAGAACCCCAGCGAGTGCAGGAGTTCGGCCGTAGTCTGGAGGTGGGAGACGACTGCCTGGGACGAGCCCGCCTTTAGCAGCCAGTCGTCGAGGTAGGGGAAGACTGAAACCCCTGCCCGGCGCAGATGAGCTGCGACCACCGCCATCACTTTCGTGAACACCCGAGGGGCACTGGTAAGGCCAAAGGGGAGCACGGTGAACTGAAAATGCTCGGGGCCTAACGTGAACCGAAGGTAACGCCGGTGGGCCGGCAGGACGGGGATGTGGAAATATGCGTCCTGCAAGTCCAACGCTACCAACCAGTCTCCAGGGTCGAGGGCAGTCAAGACCTGAGCTAGGGTGAGCATCTTGAACTTCTCCTTCCGGAGGAAGCGATTGACGTTCCGGAGGTCCAAGATAGGACGCATGTCCTCCTTGTCCTTTTTGGGCACCAGGAAGTAGTGGGAGTAGCAACCACGCCCTACTTCTGGGGTCGGAACATGCTCGATGGCCCTCTTGGCCAAGAGGGCCGTGACTTCCTTCTGCAGAAGTACCAAGTGATCCCCTGACATGCGGTGGAATTGAGGTGGCATGGCGGGAGGGGTGGTCTCGAAGGGGAGGGAGTAGCCCCTTCGAACAATGTCCAAGACCCACCTGTCCGAGGTGATGGTACGCCAGTGGGGAAGGTGATGGCGGACCCTGCCCCTACTGGCGTGCTGTGCACCTGAAAGGAGGGACTAGGAGGGCTTGGAGGCCGCGGACGGGTTGGAGGTGGTGGCCTGACCCGCACGCTGGTTGCCCGATCCGCCACGGCGGAATCCACGTCCTCGGCCACGCGAAGACGCCTGCTGCGCGGGCCGGTGGCTGGGATGCTGACGTGAAGGGGCGCCCCTACCGTGGCCACGATAGGGGCGAAAAGCATAAGTCAGCGGAGGGCGTGTAGCAGAAAGGCCCAGGGACTTGGCAGTAGCCCGTGAGTACTTAAAGCGCTCCAACGCATGGTCTGCTTTGGACCCAAAAAGACCGAATCCATCAAAGGGCATGTCCATGAGAGTATTCTGGACATCCCCTGAAAAACCAGTGGTTCTCAGCCAGGCGTGGCGTCTGAGCGCCACCGTCGTTGCAATAGACCTGCCCAGCGAGTCGGCGGTATCAAGGCCACATCGTATCGTGTATTTGGCCGCATCCCTTCCTTCCGCAATGGCGCGGGAAAGCAGTGTCTGGACCTCCGCAGAACACTGGGGCAAAACAGTCGCCACCGAATCCCACAAGGAGTGGGTATATCGGCCCAAAACACAAGCGGTGTTGATGGACCGCAAGCCAGCACTGGAGGAAGAAAAACCCTTCTTCCCAAATTGATCCAGGCGTTTGGATTCCCTATCCGGAGGGGCGGTAGGGAAGGCGGTTTGGGAAGCGGAGGCTTGGACAACCAAGCTCTCAGGAGTGGGGTGGACAGAGAGAAACAGGGGGTCGCCCGGAGCTGGGCGATGGCGTCGGGACACGTTCCTATCCACAGGAGCCCCTGTGTTGGGCTTGGACCAGGCGCCCAAAGAACGTCAGTGAGGGCGTCGTTAAACGGCAGCACAGTCTCCGTAGAGGAGGCTGCCGGCTGAAGCACCTCTGTCAAGATGTTAGTCTTGACCGCCACAGTAGGGAGTTGGAGACGTAAGGCCCCAGCCGCCCTACGCAACACCGTTGCAAAATTGGCTCCCTCCTCCGTAGCCACGGGAGGAGACAGCATGCCAGTGTCAGGGGAAGTATCTAGACCACTGGCATCCCCTAGACCCTCTGTCCAGTCCTCATCGTACTGACACTGTTGTGTCAGAGGGTCATCAGACCCCTCCCAGTCCTCCTGGTCCTCCTCTGGTTCAAAATAAGGAGGAGGAGGGACATTTGGGACCCAAGGTCCCATCGGCACCGGAACCGGCGTCGAGCGACGTCGGTCCGGGTCCATGTCCGGAGCCGGAAGGAACTGGGGGACGACGCCGCCCGGAGCCCCAGGCGGCGTCGAGAACGGCACCGGAGACATCGGCGCCGGCGGAGGTGTCGTTAGGTCGACCGGCGTCGATGGGGGTTGTGGAGCCGGGATCGGGGCCGGGGCCGGGATCGAGGCTGGAGGCACGGGCGACGCCGGGGCCGGAGCCGTCGGCGACGCCGGAGCAACCCCATCAGGGCCCGCGGGGCCCGAAGGCGCACCGGAGGCCCGAAGAGGCGGGCCATGGCCGACAGGAATTCCTGTACTTGGGCCGGATCCGCCCCCGAACCCGGGAAGGACGGGTATTGCGGGGGCGGCTCCACAGGCATGTCCGGGGCCGCAGGGCGGGGACGGTGCCGGGAGGGGCCTCAGCCGAGTCGCGAGACCGGCGAGGCGAAGTCCTAGAGCGACGATGCTTTTTGGACTTTGTGTTTGGACTTACCGGACGAAGACGACTTCGATGCCGACGACCGGTGTGGACTCCGCGATCGACCCCTGGACCTCTCACGCGACCGGGGTTTGCGCGGAGCCGAATGCCGGGCCTCGAGGAGCTTTCGAGACCGCTCTCGCAAAGCTTTCGGGTTGAGGGCCCGGCAGTCGGAACAAGACTCCGTGTCGTGGCCTCGGCCGAGGCAGAAGAGACACTCCCGATGCGGGTCTGTGGTGGACATCATCCGAGCACAGGCGCCGCAACGTTTAAACCCGGGCATTCCTACGACACCTTGAAGTCGATTCGAAGAAAAACAGTGAAAAAATTCACCAAAAAAGTTAGTCAAAAAATGACTAGGGCACTGCTCTTCCCGGATCTGCGCTTGCTGGCGCGGAAAAAGAAGAACTGACGTCAGCGCGCAGGGGCGGCGCCTAAGTACTGCCCGCGACGTCATCCCAACGATCACGACGCCGACGACGGACGCGGAGCCGCACGACGCCGCCTACCGACGCGCAAGAGTACTGCTACGCAAAAACTTTCCGGATCCAGCCTGACGCCTGGGGATATTCTAAGGTAAGGAATCTGTCACTAACGTGTCTCTTTCAGATGCTGGGATTATGGTACATGGGTCCTTTTAAACTCTTCAGTTCAAAGAACATCTGTCATAGCACTATAGCCGCTTGCCACTCCCGGGCCCAGGCCCTCTGATCATCCACGGCTCCTGGAATGCGGAGTACAGGGTATTTCTTAACAAATGGAACACCGAAGAGGCTGTTTCTTTACATACAAGTTCAGATATAAAAAGTGTCAGATATCGTTATGCGGCAATAAACATATGTGAAGAGCAGGATGCTGCTGTAGTAGAGACAGTCACCTGGGTAACCCAATTTAAGTGCAATTGTTCGCTAACCCTAGGACAACAGATACTCACTAGTAACCACTGACTGTCCCAGGATCCATAAAACATGCATGTTACCTTATCAGGATATCTACTTTCCAGAAATGCATTACTTAAGAATGCAACATCAGAAATTAAGATTAAACATTTGATAATTTTTTATTTTTTTTCTTAAATCACACTACCTACATGCAAATTTAGCTCTTCCAATATCAGGACTATGCTGAGCCTTGCTAGTCCACAACAAGACTCACCGGAAGACTTGGAGGCATGCAGTAACATAGGACCAAACGCAGCTAGCTATAAATTACATTAGATTTACAAACTAATATGCACATAGTCTGTTCTTGTGCAGCTTGGAGTAATTTTAGTGAAGGCCACCTGCCAAATGCACCTCTCTCAATTCCCTCAAAGTGTTTAATTTCATTTATAAATGTGGTGTTGTTGAGGTTAGAAGGAGGCAAGGTTTCCTCAAACAGGGATGTATTAAAGAAAATTGCAAGGCCTTTGTACAGATGTGGACAATTTGACACAATTAAGGTGCAGAAATAATTACAGCAATATGGTCCGTTTTGTTAAATGGTGTATTTTAAAACCAACTTCCAGCCACAATATCTACTGCCAAACCCCCACAACACACATTTAAAATATAGAACATGCCGAAAACTATGAGTGTTACAAAGTTGAGGGTTTCAAACCTTAGCTTATCAGTTAAATGGATCTTTTCCCTTAATTAACAGTAATGCCATATGGTGACAGTACAAATGCAACCCAATCATGATTAGCTAGGGTCAGCTGCTGTTCTCGCATATTTGCCATCAAACTTATTGTTAAATTAAACTAGGGAACACTGGCCGGCCACCCTCCTTGCCACTTACTTGGAACTGGTGGCATTAACTTTACAGTGCTCTCTTGTGAGGCGGTCAAATGCCGCACTGAAGGATGGCTGAATCCCCACACACAGTATCCCCATATAAAAGGACCGTTAATTCTACTAGTGCATGTCAAACCTAGAAATCCCTCCACCAATGCACTAAAAGGTAAGTCCGCTAGGAAGCAAAGTAAAAAAAAATAAAAAAAAATAAAAAAAAAAAAGAAGGAGCAGGGACTATACTTGCATCTTTATACCAAAAAACTTATTGTTCCCTAACCTGCACTGGGGATAGAGAACTAAAAAAATGTTTGCTTCTACAGACATCACCAGACATAACCCTTTCAGGTTGCAAGGACCCTCACCTACCTAGGTGGCATGCTTTATCTTACGGTCTTGTGCCACGCTAGGCAAGCGATGCAATGCCCAGCTGGCCCCTCATATGGGGGCTCTTTGGAGATTTTTACTGCATCTGATGAGTAATAGTGAATGAGTAGAAAGTGTGGAAAATAAAATTGCCTATAGATTGCCAAGGAGTGTCACTTATTTTAGGTTTGTGATCTATGACAAATATTAACTAGTATGGACCCACTAAACATTAGTACTTTGTTAGTCCTACTGTGTGATCTACATGTTTTATGTCTTGCAGGCTATATAGGTCAAATGGCGTTTCTTCAGGACTTAAATATTTAACCCTGTTATCTATAAGGACAGCCCAGTCTATGGTTTCTTCTTTTTTGCAATAACCCTTATGAGACTTCTAAGGGTCTGGGATCTCACGTGATCCAGTATCGGTGAGAATGTCAAAGTAAAAACAGGACAACATATATATGTATACATGGACAAACATATCCCAATATGGAAATTTGCAACTAAATTGTTCCCTCAAATCAACACCACATCATGTTAATGTGTGAACACACTCTGCATGTTTAGTGTAGAAACCCCGTTCAGAGGGCCACAGAGAAAGCAGGAGATACTTGACCCAACCGTGGAGGTTGAGGCCTTTTAATCCCAATGTCCTGGTGCCTGACCTACTGTGGATCCTGAGCAACTTTGGGTGAGAAGCAGCCTTCACAACGAGATTGGAACCACACATGCCTTAACAACGCAGGCTTTCCAACACATGCGTATTTACCACGCATGCCTTTACCACGCAAACTTTTACAACGAATATGCCTTTACCACAAAAATATAAATATAGTATTTTATAGGTAAGTATAAAGTATATAACATTTCACTGAAAAAAAAAAAACAAAGGCTAAAGGGACTTTTATGTAGGTAAAATGTGAACCTAACTATAAACAATAGAAATTCAGCAGTTATAGCTATACTTATGTTAAGAAACTAAAACTCTTGGCCTTAACTCATTTAACGGCATGAGTTATCGATATACTTATCTGAAGAAACAATTTCTATGGCTTTGTGTGGGCAAAACGTGAACCTAAATATAACGTCCCTGTAACCTTTGTTTTTTTTCAGTGAATTTGTATGTTTTGGTTTTTTTTAACGTTAAGTGATATCTATATTTGGATCCGCAGGAACCCACAGAGCTGCGTCCCTAGATATACAAAGTTTTATTTTTTTAATAAGTCCAAAACTACTGAACAGATTTACACCAAATTACAACAAGCATTTTCAATGCAATAGGTCTCGCATTAGTTCAATGGAGAGCTATTGCTCTGCAAATGTAAAAGAAATGGGGCGTCCGGCTGCCTTTGTTTTTTATTTTTTTATTTATTGCCTTTTGTAGCAATGGCGGCACGCTTTGGATGTTTATGGAGCTAAAGCACAGCGTGCCGCTATTGATACAAAAGTCAATCAATAGAAGAAAAATAGTTATGCGGTCGCCGTATTTTTTTAATCTGTTTATTTACTATTGTAGCAATTGCATCACGCCGCGCTTTACCTTAAGTTTAAAAGTAAAGCAAGTGTGCCGCCATTGCTATAAAGTAAAGTAAAAAAACGGCATCCGCCCGCCTGAAATATAATTGAAAAAAAATTGTGAATGCTGCGCAGGAACAAACAAATAAATATTACCTTGCATGTCGGGGAAGTGCGGTTCGGGCAGTGCGTAGCTGTTATGTCTGCAACAGCAACCACGCCGAAGAAGCCATTAGCAAAAGAGTGCTCACAAGCGTAAATTAAACATACCGAGTAACAACACCTGTAATAGGGGCAGTCCTAATGGGAGGTTACAAGAATAGAAACGGAGGGACTAAGTTGGGACTAGTCAGCAAAGTAACCAAACACAATGAAGCATTTACAAAGGACAGTCACAAGAGCCAATAGAAAACATGGGCGGGCAATGAGCGGAGCTTTAAGCCCATATCCTGAAGACAGCATGTCTAAAAGAAACAGCGCAAGCGCTGCCTAGGCAAGACCTAAAAAGGGCTCTTTCTGGACCAGGAGCTAGCTTTCTGCCAAATTTGGTGTAAATCCATTCAGAGGTTCGGCCTGTAGCCATGTCTAAAAATAGCAAAATCCCCATAGACATTGTATGGGGAAAAACAGTTTTGGGACCTCCCCTTTTTCTTGGCACCCGCTTGACGAATCACCCCAAAACGTTCCGTGCAGAACTAGGCAAAGTAGGCCACTCTTTGGGGAAAATTTCGTGAAGGTTCGTCAAACGGTGCCAAAGTTATTAGCAATATAAAAAAACAGTTCATCTATGGGAAAAGTGGTCCTAACTATAGCAAGGATAGAGATAGAGATGGAGATAGAGATAGGGTTTAGGGTGGGTAAGGGTATTTGGGGGGCAAGAGGGGATTTTGAGAGTTTCCGGTGGGTAGGGGTGTTTGGGTGGCAAGGGTGTTTTTAAGGTTTAGGATGGGCAGGGGTATTTGGGTGGATAGGGGTATTTGGGTGGCAAGGGAATATTTTGGGTTTAGGGTGGGTAGGGTATTTGGGTAGCAAGGTGAGTTTTAGGGTAGGTAAGGTTATTTGGGGCGTAAGGGGATTTTTAGGGTGGGTGGGGTTTTGGGGTTGGGCTTGTTAAGGTAAAAAAAATATAATATATATTTCTTTTTTTTTTACAGATATATGTGTATGTGTAGATATATATATATATATATATATATATATATATATATATATATAGATATATATATATGCTCTATACTTACCTGCGCAATACTTACATTTTCATGGTAAATGCATATTCGTTGTAAAAGTTTGCATGGTAAAGGCATACATGATAAAGATGCACGTGTTGTATTGGGTTTGATAAGGTAAACAAATATATATATATATATATATAAATTTTTACAGATATGTATGTATATGGAAATATATATACCGCATACATATATTACCTACTGGCGGTCGTCAGTTTGTAGTAATAGTTAGGGCCTAATTTCCATTAGAAGAGCATTTTCTTGTTTTGGCAATATCTTTTGGCGCGGTTTCACTAATCTTCACGAAATTTTCAAACTAATACGATGCTCACTTCAGTTGGTGTCTGGAAAGTTTCGGGGTAATCTGTCAATATTGTCTGACCTTGTATGAGTTTATATCTAAATATACATATGTGTATATATATACACATATATGTATATATATATATATATATATATATATATATACACACACACACACACATATATATATACACACATACATATATACACACATACATATACACACACACACACACACACACACACACACACACACACACACACACACACACACACACACACACACACACACACACACACACACATATATATATATATATATACATGCATACATACCCGCACCAACAAGGATGGTCCGACTGGAGTCTCCAAGAGCATCCCTCTCACAAATGCAGCAGCTTCAGCTTTATTAGCTGCACCGGATAAGTATCACACACTCTACTCTGCAGGGACCACGGCAGGGTGTCCTCAGCACTCCCCTGAGGCAACATTAAATTTCCTTTGGTCTTCCCCTCAAAGTGAGGGTGCTTCCAATCCACAGTTGGGGCCCGCACGGGTCACCACGGCAGCCGCCTCTCTTCTCTATGATGGCATTCACAAGATTGCGCTCTGTAATCTTCCTCCGGTGGTTCCCTCTGGCAAACACTGTCCCACACCTGCTCTTCACTCCGGTGATGGCCCTATCAGCACAACAGCAGGATACTCTTAACAGCATCCCCTCTGGCATGCGTGGGTAGCAGTTTCACACTGCACATGGGAGGCGGCCCGATCGTAACAGTAATCTTCACACCAGCCCCCTTTGGCATACGGGGTCACTGACTAACACGGGCAATGACCCAATCGATGCAGCAATGCTGACAGCTCCCTTCACGTCAGCCCTCCTCTGGCATACTGGGGTCGCTGACTTGGACCTGCACACATGCAACGATACGATCAGTGCAGCAGCTGTCTCTTTACACCTCATTACAGGGACCCACTAGCCAGGATCCCTCACTGGACCTTAGTCCCTCCAGCCCTCCTCCTCCTCACAGGACTCACTGATATTGGCAAGCAGGAAGACACTGGTGCGCCAGGCTCAATGGGTAGGTGGTCTTGGATGTCCCTGGGAGACTGGCAGGCCTTAGCCTCCAGCAGTGGTCACAGGCATGAGTCGTGCAGAGCCATTATGCCTGCTTGAAATTTGAACATTTTGGGGGCCTCAGAATCCCCTTCCTAATCCATTTCCAGACACCAAATGTGATTTACGGTCTGAGTCTTTAAAGTTTGTGTTGGGGCTCTGCTTCCTTTTAAAGTTCCTTTTCTTCTGCACTGCCCTTCCTCCAGAAGGCAGTAAGCCGCAGCAGGAGCGAGTACAATTCCGATAGCACCACAACACAGGCCATGGGAGAGACTAAAGGATATCAGCCACAGTGATATATGTACCAATCAATCAATCAATCAATCACAGAATTTGTAGAGCACACTACTTACCCGCGAGGGTCTCAAGGCGCTGGGGAGAGGGAAGGGGGGGGGAGGATGCTGCTACTGGTCGAACAGCCAGGTCTTGAGTAGCCTCCTGAAGGTCAGCAGGTCTTGGGTCTTTCGTAGGCTTAGTGGAAGGGTGTTCCAGGTCTTGGCGGCGAGGTGTGAGAAGGATCTGCCGCCGGTGGTTGTTCTCCTTCTTACCAAAAGGTTACCCCAGCGCCTCTGCCCCACTCTTTATGATTGTCTTATCAAACACATCTCCTTCTGTCATGTAGTTCCTAAACATACATAGGATCTGCGCCTTTAGACAACATAAACTAAGGGATTGGTGTCTAGACTGATTCCGGACACCCCCAAAGGATATGTTAGCCTTTTAGACCAGCTAGCTCACAGTGCCATTATAAGCCCCCTGACCTTACCAAGGAGCGAATAGTTTCTGGCAATTATCGAACATGATAGCCCTTGATCCTTCAGGGATCATGGAAACAGTGCAGTACTTTTCGCTCAGTCAATCGTACTCAGAGAGGTACACCGAATAAACGATGGGGAAGCTTTCAAAAGCATTTATTGAACCAGCGTCATTCTAGTATAAAACATGTTTGCTGCGACAATCATTACACAGAAACAGATGTATTAGATTACAAGCACCAACAGAGTAAATAAAAGGTAGAATTCTACCATGGTGCTAAAACAGTGAGAGCACACACACGAGCACACACACACACACACACACACACACACACACACACACACACACACACACACACACACACACGCACTCCTACGATGCAAACCCTACTTAAGTGTACCTAGCAGGTATGTAGGTGTAGATCGAAGAGTCCCCTAGGAAAGAGCCAACCCCATTACTTGATGGGAGAGAAAGAAGGACCCCGTCTTGATCTCGAGTTGGACACCCCTCAAGGGATGTCAAACCACTGCGTACTGGAGCTTCTGTGTGCAGGGCCCTCAGCGTTTTGTGTCAGCGTGAAAGCTTCTCCTCTGCCTATCTAGTGTTGATATGGTTCTTTTATACCATAAAGATAGCCTCTGGGTTCCTTACACAATCGATATGTTGGGAGTACGATTATGTGAATGAGCCTAAATCAATACCCGCAACTATGCAAAGTAGTTCTTTTGCCCTAGGATGAACATGACCAGGACTTTCATACAGAGTATGTTAATCCTGTTATGTACGTCATGTGCAGAGAGTTTTCTAAGAATCCTCATGGATTATAATAAATGAGGCTAGTTTCAAGGAAACCAAATCGACCTTTATTCAGCACATAACAGGGTAAAAGGTCAGTGCTGGAACCTTTATGCAGAGCAAGGTAGGACAAATGTAGGTAAAAGGTCGTGTAGCTACCTAGGCCTAGATTGGGGTACATAACACTTCCTGAGATGTGCCCGGGCCCCTTTCCAGTTTCCTCTCTCTGAATCAAAGAGCACCATTTGAAGTGTTCTGGAGAGCCTGGTTCTTCTTTTTCCAGTGTGTCCCATCCAGCTCACAGGAATGCAGCAATCCACAAATCTGTCTGGGGGGGTGGAGGCTGGGACTTCTCTACCTCCTCATGCTCCTCCAGTCAGACCTGGGTCTCGCATAACGGAACCCAGAGTCTTCCATGTATTGCATCATTCACAGACACACATACACCTAACACATGCATATAAGACACACGCACTGCACAGTACTACAAACTCACCGGATGTAGGCCAAGGGTTAGTTAAGAACACAGCAGCGTAACTTTACTTGAATGAACCTATAAGCCTCACTCCAGTGACCCATAAAAAGGCCTGCTCACCTCTACTGTTCGCTACACGGCATGCTGCCATCACCACAATCATGCCATTTAACTACTGGCAATTCAGAAGCCTTTCACCACTGTGAGGGTAGCGCTTTGGGCACCCCTCTCGGTCCAAAGAGACCGCAATCCGTGAGACAGGCCTTTGTCATGGCACACATGCATGATCCTTGCTCACCCAAAACAACAAAAAGTAGCACCTTGGATCTAGACTTCATTGCAGTAGGGAGCACTCAGGGCAGGGGTACATATTATTTATCATACAGGGGACTATTCCATCCCAACATTCAGCATGCAAGTCACTGTAAGCACTGCAAAACGTAATTGGTTCTTCTATCGACCTTAATTTATACAAAGAAACTATAGTCCTTTGCACATCCTAATACGTTAATGTAGCAGATACAAAGGGTCTTACCCCTATCCTAAAATTTCAGGGCCCCAGTGAGATGCAGAAACATGGCACCCTCTCAGTACGATGACCTAAAAAGTTTATGAGGAAAAGTTTTGCAAGACAACATCCGGTAATTATTAGGTCCTGTACCATTCATGTATGTGTTATCATTCAGTGCTGTGTGGCTGCAGTTTGGCCTGCAAATATTTGCTGCTCCTGAATCTTGAGTGTTTGGGAGTAGGCATATTTATGTGCCTCACTGATTAGTTAATTGAGGGACGCTGGCTGCTTCACATTCCGGCTTCTGGGGAAACATATGACCTTGTTTCCCCTGATTCTAAGGAAATCTCAACCAACTTGCCTGCCATCTTAGAGTGGTGTGTAGTTTGTCGCCGATTAAATATATTTTAATTGTATTTGTTTTTATTGATTGCTATGTTTAAAACACAAAAAGATGGAGATTGCATTACTCATCGTTTTTCAAAATACCCAGAGAATACATATGGGTATTTCAATATAACCTTTTTTGCGATTGGGTCTCCGTTTTCGAATATTAGTGAGGCCCAGATCTTGACCAATAAATTGTGTGAGGAGGAGCGAGCGAGCGAGCGATCTCTCTCTCTCTCTCTATATATATATATATATATATATCTATATATATATATATCTATATATCTATATATATATATATACACATATATACTATGAGCCCATGGAGCCTGCAAATGCCAATATATGTTTTTTATCCCTTTAGCTGGCACCAAGGTATCTCATCATTAAGGAAAATAATGGAGGTTCCTTTGTTCCTTATAGAAGATATGTGTCTCTACGACTGGCAGGAATGGTTTCCAAACCTGTCAAACTCATATCATCAGGTGTGTGATGGAGTTCCAGAAAATGCACAGTAAGTCTGGTCGTAGTACATTTGCAGCGGATTGTGTTCCGATGTTCATTAGTGCGTACTCTTATTGGTCTGGTCTTCATCCCAAACATACTGTAGCCCACACAAACATGTTATATGATATACACAATTCCGTGTATAGCATTTAGAGTGGTATTGTTACTTCCATGTTTTTTTAAACCAAGATCTAATTCTTAGGTTTCTCATGTCAAAGAGCATATATTCCCGTTTCCACATTCAAAAAGCCCATTGATTTGGGGTAAACCCCGGCTTCTGGTTATTAATTCTGAATGTTTGTTTGCCCTTGGTCTAATGTTAATAAGAGTTTCTGTGATCTTTTAAACTTAAGTAAGGCACCAATTGTAATATAAAGAATTGTGTACATCTTAACACATGTTTGTGTGGGATGAAAACGAAACCAGTAAGAGTATGCATTAACGAACACAGAAGTTTCATCCGCTGCAAACCAGGGGTGTGGATGTTTAGGGTCAAGGACAACAAGTTTTCATGCTTATTTTGTCCTTGGGACAAGTAGGCCCAAACCCTGGCAGCACAAACCCTTTGGCTGTCAAATTACAGTACCACATTATATGGCTCACGAAAGGGCATTGTCTGCAGTGTAATATTTGTGTCCATATGTTAATGCTGTTTGAATTTGTATATATGGTTCATAAATAAAAAGCCTTTGTTATTAGGGTGACCGCTCTAAGGAAATTTAAGTTCAGATTGCACTACTGACAGGGGTTCCAGTATAAAAATGTGTACACACATTTGCAAAGTTTAACAATATGAGGCTGCGTATAATGCTCCTAGAATGCTCTCGGGTTAGATGCAAATATATACAAATGCCTGAAAGCAAGATTGAGGATTCTTTGATTTCAAAATAATATGTTCATAAAAAAGAAAAATGGAACGGGGGAAAAAACGTTTTCCTTAACTACTGTGAAAGTTTAGTTACCATTTCTTTGTAGAATCATTTAGTAAAGTGTGTTAATGCATGCTAGTATTTCCAACAAATATTCATAAAGGAAAATCAGTGTAACCAGTTTCAACCAAAGAATAGGAAACATGAAAATAAACAATCATTGGCAAAGTCAATGGGTATTACTTTTTTTTGTTGTTTTTGTAGTTTTATATAGCGCAAACTCGATCTGAAGGGATTGGAGCACTTTACATGAGCACCAATTACATTAAACAAGGATACATTCATTTTTTGGTAGGCCTGGAGAGATTAAGTGATTTGCACAAAATCACAGGATGTTGAGCCGATGCAGAGACTCAAACTTGGTTCTTTAGTTCCAAAGTCGGCAGGTCTGACAGTAACGCCACATCCTCTCATTGGTGGTCAGCCTTTTGGTTTTGTCAATGCCGGTCTTGTTTTGACATGGTTTTTGTAAAACTTTGTTGTGTGAGCTGCCGGGCCCATCATTATAACAATCATTGACAAAAGCAAAAATATTTTTGGTCTCAAAACTACACATTGCCACAGTAGTTACTGGCACTGGAAAAAACTACTTTGCGTGCCGATATGCTCCTTGTGAAAGAGCAGACTGCTGCCTCTCACAGAGAGGCCAGCCTGTAGACAGAGAGCAATGCATAGAATTTTAATAAAAACAGAAGGTCTTGGTTAACACCAGACCTAAAGAGGGGCCGAATTCTTAAAGAAAGTCACATAATTGCACACATGGTATATGTCCTTGCATTAGTACAGATTTACATCGTTCATGAATTCACAAGAATTTACAGAAGTAGGTCAGGAAATTGTACTCCTAGAAAACAAATGGTGTACTGCATGTTAGCTCGAGCAAATATGCTTGTGTAAATTTGCTCATGCGAAAATCTGTTGAACGGTAACACGTTCACATTCCCATCAACCACTTTTTTCCCACAACCCTGGAAGAAGTTTTATTTCTGCCCTCATCCGGAGTAAATTTCCAAGCTTTCTCTATATGGGAACATTTAAGAGACAAGCTGAAGACTGTGGGGAACTATTGCTTACTGCTACCCCCAGCCCCAGTATGCTGATCTCAGAAAAGGTGACAAAATAAGGGAATTGCTAGCCTTCTAACCCTACTATGGTAAGAGCTCTGGCATAATCAGAGAGGCTATTATCAGAGCTCTTATATAATGAGATTGCTTCCATAATTTGTCATCACACAATACATAGCACCAAAGGGACAAGGAGATTTTGTTACAGGACAAGCAGATTTATGAAGCAACCTGTCCCATGTATAAGTAGTTATTTTATTAAATTCCACACCCCTGGCAAATGCACCACACTACAACCAAACTTACTGCACACTTTCTGGAACTCCACCACACACCCGATGAGATGAGTTGGGCAGTTTTGGAAACCATTCCTGCCGGTTCCAAAGTAAAAACACAACTGTTCTCATAAGGAACAACAGTGAGTGTTTAGGTTACAAACCTCCACTATTGGCCTTAATGATGAGATACTTTGGTGCCAACTGAAGAGATCAGAAACATTTTACCAATTGCAAGTTTCAGGAATTTACACTATATGAACTTATCTACACATTAATCAGACGGAGTATGCATGGGCTCCTCACCACACAATTTTTATTGGGCAAGATCTGGGCCACACTAATACTTGAAAATAGGGACCCAATTGCAATAAAGGCCTTATTATAACACCCATATGTGTTCTATTAATAGATTTGGAAAAATAATAAGTAATGTGACCTCCTCCATCTTTTTTTCTGTACATAGTAATGAATAACTATCACCATTAAAATACATTTTATTAAATCAGCGATGAGTTGTTCCAAAATTTGCTATCAACAAGATAACGAGAGCAATCTAGTCAACCATGAAAATAAACAATCATTGGCAAAGTCAATGGGTATTGACTTATGATGGTCACTTTTTTCGCATATGAGTGAGAAATCAAATGAATCATTTATTAATAACCTCCAACATACCCAAGGTCCATATGTGATGGCGACCTAGGTTAATTTCACCTTCTTTGCAAATACCTACAAAACGTCTTGGTCTCCTTAGTTAACAAGGGGAAAGACAATGGGCTTTGTTTTACTCCCCACCTCTGTTGTTTGAAGGTAAATGATCAGTCCAAAGTACACATCTATAATATTCCTGTACTTAAACTGTGCGTTTCTTGAAGAAGAACACATGCCACTTTCATACAAGCCATTATGCTCTCACAGACTTCTGCAACAACTTGTTCAGTGGAGCTACTTCACATTAGGTAGTAGTCTGAGAAAGATCTAAACTTCTGGAGGATGTGAACTTGTGGACATTGCCAAATTCCACCATGTCTTGCCAACCTAGCTTTCTCTTCATTGACTCCCTACTAGATAAAGATGTTGCTCGGGGCTCTAGAGCTCAAATGGCTAACTCACTAGTGCAACACTCTTCCCTTGGCACAAAAACAAATATGGGACCTATAAAAGATTAAAAAACAAAGTATACTATATATTGTAGCATGGCATGCGAAACAGCAATGTTTTGATACATCTGGGTGTAGGTGCTCCATAAACGCAATGGATTTTGCAGCAGACTGCCCAAATGTAACATTGTGCCTGACTGGTGACATTAGTAAAGGCACCACATTTATAGGCACAGGAGCAATCTACATAGTGTTGCCTTCTGTGAACGAATCAGTAATGCCTTGCAAGGTTATCCAGGCGTATCTGCCTCCACTGGTGCAATGTTACACCACTGGAAGAGCGCTCAGATCCTTAGAATCTCAATCTGCTTCCTCCAGTGTGTATCAGTATCCAAAGAAGAACAGGTTTTCACAGTCAAATCAGAAAACATTTAAAATTGGCCCATAGAGCAGAGTAAATCATCTAATTTAGAACACTTAAATACGAAAACCAAAGCTTCTATTTTGCCCAACCCTGGCCCCCAAACTTTATCCCAATTGACTCTCAGGATACAGATCCTCGAGCACCTACGACGGCATGACAAGTTAACCTTAGTTCCTCGCTCACAGTTAGACCACAGAGAAATGAGAAACAGCAAGTACAACTTATCTGTATTTATTTGGTATTTTTAAACAGAAACATCAGCACCATTTGAAAATACTTTACAAAAGATTTTTTAATTATTGTGCCAACATCCAGACAGGACGTCCGACACTGAAGAATAAAATGGCACAGACTACAAAATAAGCTCCCAACGAAAGGGGGCAAACAAAAAATAAAACATAATAAAATATCCTGGCAAGATGGAAGCAAGCTCCACAAGGAAACAATGCACCAAGAAAAGAAAATGCCAGGAAAACCTGCTGCCGATTTAAAGAAAATCCTAGTACAACTTCTCGACGGCTTTTGGTCCATAAAAAGTCTATCACATGGGAAAAGATACTCTTTGGAACTAGAAAACACTCTTGGATGTGAAGAAAAAAAAACACTGAAGAGTGCGTGCCAAATATACGAGCAATATGATAGGGCCTTAATATTGTACAAATATTCACAAAAATATCTGTTGAAAATAACTTACCATCCTTATGGTCCAGTGGTTTGGCTATTTCCAGGTCAAAGGTGTCCTGCATTTGCTGACCTCGAAAGGAATTGAGATGTTCTTGCTCTATTAGATTGCTTTCATCCTCTTCTAGTGGCTGCCAGGTCCCATCCACAAACCACTGCCCACGCATTACGGGAATTTTATCAGCTTCTACAATACAAAATATGAAAAAGCAATAAATGTTCACCCACCAATAAAATACTGTTAGAGTTAACATCTTCGAAATACTTTTGCAAGCAAGAATTGCAATAATCGCACTAAATAAACAAAAGTAAGCTTTAACCCCTTAACTGCTGGGCCTTCCCCACCCATCTCCCCTCCAGTCCGAAGCACTTTTATGGCTATTTGGGGTAGTTCATGCTTAGGGCTACATAACCTTTGTCCACATATGGTATCCACGCCAAAATTGTGTCCTTCCCCCCCGCCCCCCAACATCCTGGAGATTCTAAAGGTTCCCAAGGTTTGTGGATGCTCCTGGAGCGAAACGAGAAAATGGGCAAAATATAGCTCAATTTGAGTTTTAGGGGAAAAATAGGAAAAAAAGTGCTCAGACTATTTCCCCAGCTTTCGAGAACATGCGAGCTGAATAAAAAAAAAAAAAAAACTTTTTTACCCACAGTTTCGGCATTTTTCAAAGGGGTAGCCCATTTGTTCTATATTTTCTTCTCTCAGCCTACTTCAAGTTTGTGGTGGAAGCCAGTGTGAAAATCATGGGTGAACCAGACAAGCTATAGATTTCTGAAAAGTAGACAAAATTCCAAATTCAGCAAGGGGTCGTGTGTAGATCCCCCAAGGATTTCCCAAAGAAACTAGCTGTTGAAATAAAGAAATATAGAAAAGGAGTAGGAAAAAAAGGGCCATTTCTGTCAACATTTTCATCTGTAACTTTTTGTCACAATGGCCAATTTACAAAAGCAATATACCGTTACGTCCTTTTGACCCTTCTGGCTGTGGGGATGGTTCTCCAAGAACCCAAGGAAGCCAGAGCCAACAACTGAGCTGCACCGTACAATGGTTTTTCATTGTGTACTGCGTACAGACCAATTCATATGGTGAAATACGTAGGGTGAAAAATGGGCATCAAGGAAACCTATGTATCTCTGAAATTGGCACAAGATATGGAGTTAAGAAGTAGTGGTTATTTGAACATCTCTGAATTTGTGGGTACCCGCTGGGATATGATTTAGAGGGTATTTTTCAAAGTGACTTCTTTCTTACACACTCTTACATTTGGAAGGCATAAATGCACAGAAATCCAATTGGTAATAACAAATGTTCTACTATTCTATGCCCCCCCCCCATGTCTTCCGATAAAAATCGTACCTCACGTGTGTGGTTCACCTAGTGCCCGAGACGAGAAACATGCCAAACACAACATGAACATTTTCCACTGAACACTGACACTTTTTTCCCCAATATGGGTAGCTGTGGATTTTGGGCCCTAGCTTAGCGGTCACCTAGGGAAACATAGCAAACTTGCACATTTTTGAAAACTAGACACTTGGATCAATGCAGGGTGGGGCGACTTGTGTGGCTCTCACCAGGTTTTGTTTACCCAGAACTAATGCAAACCTCAAACTTTAACTTAAAGAAATTTTCCCCACATTTCTGTGATGGAAACTTCTGAAATATGTGGGGAGCCACAAACTTCCTTCCACCCAGCATTCCCCAAAGTCTTGCAATAACAATGGTACCTCACTTGTGTGCGTAGGCCGCAACAGTAAACGGATAAAAACACAACATAGACACCACATTTTGCCACTCACAATTGAGTTTTATTTGCAAAGGTGGTAGGGTTGGGGCCCTAGCTCACCCGGGCACCTAGGGGAAACCTTGCAAACCTGCACATTTTTGAAAACTACACAACCAGGGGAGTTCAGGGCTGCATGACTTGTGTGGCTCTCATTAGGAAATTGTACACAGAAGCCCTTGCAACCATCACACTGTGGTAAAAAAAACACACATTTCCCTTACATTTCTGTGATGGAAACTTCCGGAATCCGCAGCAAGCCAAAATATTCCTACCACCCAGTCATACCCCAAAGCAATGCAGTTTGAACTCTGAGGAATCGAACATGTGCGCTTCGCGGAACCACGTAGCTCTGCTTGACCACTAAAGTGCGTATTTCTAATGGAACTCACACTCTTAGGTAAACCATTAGTCCGGAATCAGAAGATGAACGATGAATGGGTGGTTTTTAGTGTAAATGGGAGGCCCCATGTTTAGGAGGACCAGTTACTATGGCAAATGAAGTTTTACTGCTTTGCGAAAAGGATCTGTCATAATCAGGGTTCCAAACTAACTTTTGCCACAAAAGGCAATGCCTCTCCTATTAAAAACTGAACAGTTAAATGCAAAACCATTTTATAGAACACAAAACAGACATAAGTAGTTACTGACTTGTGTTGCAATCCATTGCAGTCTGTCCAGCTGAATTAAAATAACACTCACTGACCAATTCCTTGTGCTCTCAGCACTTGCTCACCAACGTCTTTGCCAGCACCAATCAATCCTCAACCTAATTACACTCTTTTCATCAACTGATTCACAACCTCTCAAACAGCATTTAGGGTTACCCCCTTTACTCTCCCACTCCATCATCATTCTCACGATGTTATAAGAGAAATTGTAATTGCATTTATACAGCGCTTACTACCCCCGACAAGGCGTTGGAGCACTTCACGCCAGGTACCACGTGGCTCCGGGACCTAAAGTTAGTTGTTAGCCCATCACTGTTGGTTGTTGGCAATTGGGATTGGTCTTGTGTGCTCAAGCAAACCATTCCATGCATTAACTCCAGCTGCTTTGTGGTGGATTAAATGAATTAGTAGGGGGTAAGTGACACAAGTGCATTAAATCAGGAGTTGCGGTTTCTACAGACTAAGTATAAACTAGGTGTCAAGATTCAATACCAATTAGAATTCGGAACTGGGGGCAATTCTCTTATTTGCCCCAAGTTCTTCAAGCACTTAATGAAAGGTTACAACCTGCTCCTCTTGGCAGAAACTGTGTCTATTTTGAGCCTTGTTTTAATTCAGTTTTATTATTTATATGGTGCTTTGAGATGTCTCATTGACTGCTTCTGAGCTACACAAAAGCTGTGAATTATTCCCTCATCACGAAATATTTTTGGGAATTTAAATAGATGATTAGAGAACTGGATATTGCACAAATCTCAAGATTTCACAACAGGCTTGCATCTCTGAAAGGCAGGCAGGTCTATGCACATGTCACATAGTCAACTCTGCCCGTTATACTACTGTCTTAGCCTACCTCCCTTCAGTACACTTTATTTTTGGGGAAGAGAAAGCAGCTGATGTTTCCTCCTTTTGCCATTCATACAAGTCTTAATTCACAGCAGGATCGAACAATATATGCTAATTTAACATGATCTGTAGCAAGCCATACACATCACTGAAAAAAGGTGCATATTTATCATTTTCAACTGTTAAAAATATGGTACTTCATAAGTACTCATTAATACCCCTCTCGCTTCTACCCTACCAATAGTAGAGATTTCTACTGTAAACACTTTTTATAAGTTATTTTCTACTCCTGTGTCTAGCTGCAGTTCCATGGTAATAAAGATAACAAATGCTAACATTTTCTAAACTAGGTAAAATAAACTCAAACATGCATGTCAGAAAGAGAGCAAGGAGTTCGGACATACTGAGCAGAGGCTCCTGGACTAAAATAAAGTTGGAAGCAAAAGGGCTTTTAGCAGGGCTTCATTTGAGCCAGTGGTTGCTTGTGCTGGCCTCCAGCAGTAGATTTGATTTAATTAATTTATAAAGCGGCTGAATCACCCCCGAAGGGGTATGTATCTCCGTGCTAATGGTGGAAAGGATACAGACCAGAGGGAATTAATTGCAGAAGAGCTCAGTTTTAAGTAGTTTCCTAAAAAGAGTATGATCCAAACACTTCCGGAGATGGGGAGGTAGTGGATTCCAGTAGAGGGGAGCTAGGTAGAAAAAGGCTTTACCCCCAGTAAGAGTTTTCCAAAAACAGGGAGTAACAAGGAGGGATTTCTCTCCCAATCGTAAGGATCTGCTCGTCTCGTAACGGATACGCCGCTTTTATATTAAATAACTGGATTCTCTACCATTCAAAGCTTTATGTACTATACAGCAGATCTTGAACTTAACTCTCTTACGTATGGGAAGCCAGTGCAGTTGTAGCAAAAGGGGGAGAGAAGCCGATCTGGCTGGCATGTTCTTGACTAGTTGGGTGGCTGTGTACTGCACCACCTGGAGTCTGTTCAATGAGGAATCGTTTGCCGCAGCCAGGAGAGTGTTACAATAGTCCAGGCGACTAATCACAAATGCCTGAATAAGAGTTTTTCGCACAGAGATTGGGAGAAGAGGCAATACTCTACACAAAAGGCTCATCATATGAAAATAGGTGCCAGTGGTGGCCACTACCTGATCTTTCATAGTGAGAGTCTGGACTAATCGGACACCCAGATTCTTAACCACTGTCTTAGGAACAGGTGCTGTACCCAACTCAAGGGGCCACCACTCTGGAGACCAGAGCCATTGGGCATTGCCAAATAGCATAATCTCCATCTTCCCAGCATTCAGATGGAGAAGGCTCTCCGTCATCCAAGAAGAGATAGCTTTCATGCCTTCCGAGAAGCGGGGATAAGTGGTCGTAATACTCTTTTCAAACGATGGGAGAAGCTGGGTATCATCTGCATATGAGATCGGAGTAAAACCGAACTCTCTGATAATTTTCGCAAGGAGGGCACATAAACGTTGAACAATTGGGGGCTAAGACAAGAACCCCGTGGCACTCCCTTATTAAGCTCAAAGGTGCAAGAGCAGAAAGGTCCGAGATATAAATATAAAAAGCTCGAAAACCATAGTAGAGCTCGACTACAGATCCCAATATCCTCCAATCTTTGAAGCAGTGTACGAGGGGATACTAGCACTTCATTCCCAACAATATCACTTATGAAAGTCTGCCACAAGGTTTCGCTATATATCTGTTTCTGTGTTAAACAAATTAAAGTGTTTAGCAATTCGGTATATATGAAAATTCTTTAATATCAGAGCGTCCAGGTTAATTCTTACAGCTTTTGGTGGCCTGAAATAGCCCAAATTATTACAGTTGAATGAGTGTGATAAATAGTAGTTTTGCTGTTACTGGCATTTGATAGCACTGGCTGGGGCAAAGCTGCAGTAGCCTCCTTAGAAATCTTTTTGGCCCCGGCATTTTTTATTTTATTTTTTTACAAATTAAGCACATATTTTTACTGAGCATGTGGCTCCCAAAACAGCAGCCGTCTGAAATGCCGCCACTCCCAATTTGTGAGACAACCAGAATAAAAGGACGAGGAGATATTCAAGTAAAACATGTTACAATGCTCGGCATCTAAAGAACAATGCTTACTCTAGTCCCCTCAATACAACTCTTTGATAAAGCATGAGTATTCCATGTGCTGTCTCTAAATATAAAAACCTACTAGGATATACATTTGAAAAGTCCGCTGCTTGCTAATCGAGCATGGATAAATTCTTATAGAATGGGTTGATTAGTGTAGCTTTAAACTGAGTTAATGTAATGGTGATAAAGACATTAATGCATATTAGCCACTCCTGCTTACAATGGGATTCCCACCACCGTTATAAGGGAATCTGTGAGGGGAACAGTTGTAAAATGCTAGGAGAAATTAACAACTAACCCAGCTTCTGACAGCTGTATTTAGCACCGGACATAGAACGTCTTTGCAGTTTCCTCCTTTACAGATACTGGGTAAACCAGTTGATACAGGCCTGAAGTTCTTTACCTTCATACATACATTGCTGTAACTATTTTAGAATTTCCCAAGCTCCAGAACATAAGATTTTGCCTAAGCACCCTGTGGCAAAATAAAGAGCCACAAACTCAACAAGTAACAGCCAATGTTGTAGGTTTAGTGAACCCAGTAATGGTATAACCAATTATTTCCATGGACAGAACTCTTTGACCCTCATATTTCCTACAGCATGATTCACAAAGCAAGAGGTTCTGTACAACTCCCTTATCCATAGTAGTATGTAAATATAAGAGCTACAAACTCTCCACATTAATAACGGAAAGCCCAAGGAATCAAATGATCAATGCAAAGATATTCAAGTGAGCAGCTTGGGTATAAGGAAGGCATCTTATGGGGAAAGACTAGTGAAGTTTCCATTGTCCTACTAGATGGAGAGATTGAATCCCACAACAGTGGCTCAATTTGCTACATATTGCTGTTTTCTGGAACACCTTCAGCTTCTGGTGTTAGCTAGGCCACCTCTCCAAACCATGGGACTGCTTATCAGACCTATCCATCAGTGTCTTCCTCTCCAACAAGAGGACTCCCAAAAAAACTCTTTGCAAAGATTTCATTTTATTCTAATTCAATCAGACCACAGAAAAACATTATGTGGGATACAATCCACACAGAATTAACTTTTGTATACATATCAAAAGAATGGAAAGGTCAGCTGTTTTTCCCCTCCCCCCAAATGAGAAATGTAATCCCTCAAACATGGACTGAAAGGCAGATTTAGTTGAGTCAGTGACATATGAGGCATAGTTGGACCAACTTATTAGTTCAACATTAGAATGACCACACGGACTACAAGGCTGGACCAAACAAATGTTCTCTCACGTGTTACTTTAAATGGAGTTTGAGATCTTTGAATTTGTACTGCATGCATATGCCTCTCCCTTTAACAACTGAATCGTATCCCATAACACAGGGCAAGCAAAAATAATCGTAACTTATTAAACAACAAACACATCTTTAGGAAATTGTCAAATCATATCAACTATAAGAGATCCAATGGTAAAGACTGCTCTTCATCTACAGAGCTATGTGGCTCCACAGTCACTCGATTAATGCAGGCTGACAATTTTACACACAGCCAGACTAAATCACATTATTTAATGGAGGAAGATGGTGGTCTACCCTGATGTAAGTAAACTTTATTTGCATCTGTTAATAAACACCCTTGCAATAAATATATATAAACATTCAGATTAAAAGTGTCATTTTGAAAATAACAAATTAAAATTGAAAAAAGTGTCAGTGTCCCTGTATGCAGCCGGCTGGAGCATACTGATGTCCAAAGCAAACCATGTGGGATGGCACATCGAACAGTTGTGCATACTTAACAGATTTAATCTCTAATTATCACAGACCAGGCTCCGCTGTTGTTCCAGCTTACTTATTAATTCATCTGTTTAAATAGTTCGCAAAGCGACTGTTCAGTATGGGGTCATCAGGTTGTAGACAGGCTATAACGGCCTGTCTACATGTACGAATCCCTTTGATTTTCAATATGTTTTTAGGACGATGACTCTGGTTGGCTGCCATATCAGAACAAATGCATATCAGATGGACAAAGTCATCCGTCATTGAACCACACAAACGGCAGCCTCTGTTACCAGTATGCTGCCATGCGTAGGAGGACAACCCAGGCAGCACTGTAGCAGCTTTAGTTTTAGATGTAGTGGGTATATGCAAGCCAGTTATTTTGCGCACTTCAGCTGGGAATTGCTGTTAATCACCATCCAGGCATGAGATCTCGTCGCAAGCTCGTCTTTTTCCTTTAGTATGGAAAGCTTCGCCATTGTAATATTTACTGATTTTTTGAAGACGACTTATCACTGATGTGAGGATAGATGGGCTCCATGCACCTCCACTTCTGACCTACTGAGACCCAGTACCGGATAGGAATTTCTCATCATTGCATTCTATGGTTCCACAAGATTATTTCATTTTGACACTAGATATAACATTTTATGCACTCACTCTGTATGAGGGCAGCATTATCCAATCTGCCTCTGGCAGTGGAGCAATGAAGACAGAACAATAGACAGATAAATATATAAACTTCCTTAAGAGTCCTAGTTGCAGCTATATTAAAGAATAGGTTCATTGTGATAGATCAGCCTTCAAGTCAACTTGTGATTTTTTATTATGGTGTATAGTACGCAGAATTCTGGAAACTACAAGCACATAAAATGCTTAAAATCCTTATATACTGTAGCATGCGTGATGGAATGGGGAACCCCGCGGTGCAGCCCGTGGACTTGGAGGTTGCAGGCAGAGATTCTCGAGGATCAGGTGGGGAGGCATCATGTAGAAACTGCCCTTACTGATTATGTCAATCTAAATTGGGGTGAGACAGACCTATTGCAGGCCACCAAATGGGAGGCCCTGAAAGCGGTAGTGAGAGGGGCATGTATGAGTGTAACGTATGGGGTTCGGAAGCAGCTCCAACACGAGCTGCAAGACGAGGAGCGCCGCCTGTTGAAGGTACAGACTTCAATAGCTACTGACGCAGCCGAGAGGGATGGGGAACGAGCGATCCAGGAGCGCATCCATGACATCTTAGACAGGCTTGATAAATACACGCTCACACAATACAGACAGCGCCTTTACAGAGAAGGGGATAAATCAGGTCTCTTGGCCTGGATCCTCCGCCGAGAGCACGCTCCTGCTGCAATTGAGGCCTTACGGGATTCCACTGGGTGCCTGGTGCATTCACAGGTGGGACTATTGCGGGTCCTTCAGTCGCATCTTCAGGAGGTGTATACAGCGGATCCCGTGGTGGGGGAGGCGTCTTATCTCCCGTATTTACATGGGTTGACCCTGAGCACCATGTCTGAACAGGCGCGGAAGGAACTTGATGAGCCACTGACGCTATGCGAGGTTCAATCCGCGTTGAAGCGTCTCCCGCGAGCCAAATCTCCGGGTAGTGATGGCTTTCCGCCCGAGTTTTACCAAGCATTCCCCGATATTCTGCCCCCCCTCCTCCTGCAAGTTTACAATGAGGCCTTTAAACGAGGAATCCTCCCGCCAAGTATGACACAGGGGGAAATCTGTATGATTTTAAAACCAGGGGAGATGCACACGAGCCCTCATCGTATCGGCCGATTACGATGATCAATACGGATATAAAAATCCTCTGCAAGCTCTTGGCATCTCGCTTAGCACCGTACATGACCCGCCTAGTCCACGAGGATCAATGTGGGTTCATACCGGGACGAAACACGGCTATGAATCTACGGCGACTGACTCATATTTTGCATGAGGTGCGGGACAGGGAGGAGCAGATGGTGTTGGTCTCCATTGACCTTGCCAAAGCTTTTGACACGGTGGATTGGGGATATCTTCGAGGTCTTGCGTGCTGTGGGGATGGGTCCCCAATTTTGTCGCTGGGTTCGTATCCTATACACGGCCCCATGTGCTAGAGTTAAGCTCGGGGACGCGCAGTCCGAAGAGTGGCAACTGGGGAGGGGTACACGACAGGGGTGTCCCCTCTCCCCACTCTTGTTTGCCCTGGCTATAGAGCCCTTCGCGGTCCGGATTAGAGCGGATATGGCGCAGTGGGGTATTAAGCTGGGGGACATGACTCACGCCATTTCTTTATACGCGGACGCCGCCTTGTTTTACTTGGCCTCTCCCCGCGATGCCCTGCCGGTGCTGTTGCACCACCTAGATCAGTTTGGTGAGGTCTCTGGATTGCGGCTGAACCGTGGTAAATCCCTCGTTTTCCCATTGGCAGGACTAGCTGCGGTGCCTCCGGAGGATTTGCCAGATCTGGAACTGCGTTTGGAGCGGACGGCGTTCCGTTACCTGGGTATTCAGGTGACCCTGACGGACGAACAAGCGCTGGCCCGGAATGTGGACCGCGTCACTACGGCATTGCGGCAGTCCGTGTCTTTCTGGAATACTCTCCCACTTTCACTGATGGGCCGTCTCGCCATCTCGAAAATGGTGATGCTCCCCGGGGTACTCTATGTGCCACAAAACTCACTTTGCCCTTTGCCACCTCGAGTTTTTAAAACTCTCAACACATTGCTCACGTCTCTGCTCTGGGCGGGTCGGCGCAGTAGGGTAGCCCTTCGCACCATTGTCCACAGTTACGAGGAGGGCGGTCTAGAAGCCCCTCGATTTGACCTATACTATTATGCCGCCCATCTCCAACATGCGGCCCGTTGGTTCACCGACACTGACAACTGGGAGAAGCGCCTTTTGCTTGATAGGGCAGACACCCAGACGCTGCAGGAGGCGCTGATGCAGGGTGCGGGATCAGATCTGTATCTCCCCTATACTGTGCGACATACAGCTGGCATATGGCAGCGCTTTGTTGAAAGGGTCCTTCGAAGGCGCCCTTTCACAGGGAGCTCTCGCTCTGGATACTGGCTCCATTTATAGCTATGGCACTTCACATGTCCTTCCAAATTTGGAGGGAGGGAGGGTGCGAGGTCCTCGCCGATCTCTATCCCAACGAAACCTTTATCACCTACGAGCAGGCGGTAGAGAACTTTGACCCTGGACAAGGCCAATTTTTGCATTTCAGGGGAATGCAAGATGTAGTGAAAATCACCTGGCCCCAGTACCCAGATATTCCACCACTGACACATACACTGGATGTTATGCTCACGTGCGGCAAGGGGAGCGGCTTGATCTCCCTCCTATATAAAGCGATGAAACAGGATTCCACCCCCCCCGGTCCCGTCGTCAAGGGTTGCCTGGGAGAGGGACCTCGCTGCCCCGCTGGAGGAAGCACAGTGGGCGCGCATAGGCTCCCTTACACACACTGTCTCATGCAATGCCAGATTTAAGCTAACACACTTTAATTACCTACACCGCACCTACCTTACCCCGGTGTCTCTGAGACGCATTGATAGTAGCAGGGGCGCTGGCTGTCCTAGATGTGCCGCAGAGAATGCAGGCTTTTTGCATTTGGCATGGGAATGCCCATTGGTTGCGCAGTTCTGGACGGGGGTGGTGACCAGGGTTGTAAGCGCCACGGGGCTTCAGGTGGCTCTCGAACCCTTGCAATGTCTACTCGCGATGGTTCGCAGGCCCAAGAGGAAGAAACTCCCCTATAAATCTTACAGTTAATGTTGGTGCTTGCCAGGCGAAGGGTGGCAATAACTTGGATGGGGCAGGGGGCCCCTGAACTTCCTGCTTGGCTCAAAGATGTTCGAGAGTGGTCGCTGGCTGAAGAGGCACACATGAAACTTACCCGACGGGATGAAAAATTGCAGGATGACCTGATGGCTTGGCGGGTCCTGTGTGCCACTGGGTTAGCGGAGGGGGAGTCGTCCTCACGGGATGCTACTGCTAGTGAACAGAGTGATGCAGATATACCCGGGGGGTCTGTTTCTAGTGGGGTACGCGACGCTTAACTCGGATAGGGTCTGTATTGGGAAGGGGTGCCTTCTCTGACGCCCCCTCCCTCCACAGGGATATGTTTGTGGATGATTCTCCTGTCCCCCTTGTCCCTTCCCTCTTTGGTGCGGCCTTGTGTCTCATGCGACAATAATTGCTATCAACGAAATGTATGCATACGTATTTATTTGATGTCAATGTATTGTTTTCTGAAAAATCAAAAAATAAAGTTTAAAAAAAAATCCTTATATAAAGTTCTAAGCCAGACAATTCTACAGGCAAGCATTTTGTCTGGCCTAAACACCATCTGTTGTAGAATCATACAGTCAACAGAATGTGCAGATCTCTCAGAGGTAGGCAAAGGTCACAGAAGAATACAGTATAAAGTTGCTCAGATTAAACAGGATCAAGGATTGCCCTAGGGACTTCAGCAAGGTCAACACATGGATTATTATGTGCCACAAAAAAGGGGTTTAAAAATGTAAAGGTGGGCGAGTCACTGAAGACTTGAGTCAGATGCCTGGCTTAGGTGGAGGCCCTCTTGGACCTTCCAGCCAAAAACAAACCCAGCCTTCATATGGCTTATATCACATCAATCATTAAGCCCTTCTCCTCCACTTCTGCACTATACCAACACTGACCAGTGGTGTGCTGTGTCCATTTTACAGGTGACTTGAGTAGTGAAGACTCTGCAGAGCTGTGAAAGTGCTTGAAGATGGATGTTACGCTAATGATTTTACAGAGCAATTTTACAGCATTCTGTAGGTTCTTGATGGCCAGCCCACCTGAACCACCACCTCAAACCACGGAGTAATGAAAAATGCAAAAGACCAAGTTACTTACTTTCTGCAACGCTGCTTCTGGTGGATACTTACAGGGCGCCAGACTAAATCCGGAAAACTTTCACTAGCAATGCCCCCCCATGTGCCACTAGGTTAGCTTTGCATTGCCTATGTTTTGCAATCGAAGTGACGGAGCCAAGCCACATAATAAGCACCAACCCTGCGCATGGACATCAGTTTCTTGCTAGTATCTTTTCGCAACCACAGATGCGGAGCGTGAACAATTGTTTGTGCCAGAGTGCACATTCCTAACCTGGGGACTTTTAGATGTTTAAAAGAGGCCACTCCATAGAACATGGAGGTGGGAGGGCAGTGACAATCGGCATTGAGAATCTGCCATAAAGAGAGCTACCAACGAGAAATGAGTTGTTGTTCTAATGAATTCTTCCAACTGTAGATTCCTCACCACAAAATAGATGCAAAAGCAGTAGCTCCCTTTTTTTTTTTTTCTAGCGCTGCCAGATGTTGTTCTACTCATGGGCCTTTCTATTGAAAAATGGGAGAATGTTGCAAGATCATCTGAGTTTGGAGGCCTGTTGGCTATGATGTTGAGAGAAGAGAAACAACAAACTACTTAGAGGGGGTCAAAGGGAATATTTAAAGACCTGCCACAGATTCGTTCCCCAAACATATCATAGAAAAAACAAAAAGAATCAGGGGGTCAAAAAAAGTGCAAACTCAGGAGCAGACCATTAGTAGTAATTGCAAGTATAGACCTCTCCCACCACTATGAGGAGTCCTTTATAGAGGACGGAATCCCATCACCCACCGAGGTGGCATGCTTCATCATCTGGGACCTCCTCTTGGCCGCAATACCTAGTGCAGCCAAGGGCTACAACCCCCTCGCTAGGAGGGAGGAGCACAGGGATGTTTTTAATAGGCAGGCCTAGGATTTACTAAATCCAGAAGATGTGAAGCTAAAGATTGTTTGTGGGGGTGATGGCTACAGTGCGTATGAAAAATTGGTGAAAAGTGATATAAAATTGGCTACCAGGAAGAAAAAGCTTTAATATGGTCTCCACTGGTGTCTGGAGGCAGGGGGTAATCAAGGCTTTCTGTTCAAATACGCAGACCCCAAGTATTTAAAAAAAGTTAGACTTAAGATCTTGAGGGGACTGGCTGAGACCTGGTACAAGATTAGAAAAGTTCTAAAAATTCCATACCATAGCCTATTGGCTCCAATCTGGAACTCACCTGGCTCCCCGGTATGGACAAAAGATGCACTTGCAGCGCCATTATTAAGGGCAGGTTTTACACGCTGGGAGCATATAATTCAAGATGGTCATTTGATTACCTGGGAAATGTGTAAACAACGAACAGACCATAAAATATCCAGATTCAAATACCTTCAGATGCGGAGCTGGTACCAAGCCCCGGAAACAATAATAGGGGATCAAAATGAGCTTGAAGATCGACTAATGCAAGAGACAGTAGCTAAAAAGGAGCTGGCCGTCTTCTACTGGCTGATGGCTGAACTGGAGGATGGAGCTTTTATCCTGCCAACGGAACTGTGGGGAAGATGCTTGCCGGAGGCATCGCTGGATCATCAATGGCAAGTATCTATGTCCATGTTATTTAAAGTAGTCAAACCTGCATACCTGAGAAGAAATCATCTTTTCTCCATTCACAGAGCCTATTGGTCCCCCCAGAGGTTATCAAAGTTTGGGAGAGGAGGTGAAGTAGCCTGCCCGAAGTGCAGCAGTATGAGAGAGGATGATGTACATATGTTTGTGGACTGTCCAGAGATCCAGTCATTCTGGAAAGACGCGAGTAGGGCCCTGTCCACCATGCTAGAAATTAACATCAAGGTAAGAATCATGCTTGTTATTTTCGGATGTGTGGATCCCATGGTAGAAACTACTAGGAACCAGGCACGGTTGATTTTTTACTGTGTGTTATTCGCTCGTAGGGAAATATGTAAACAATGGGTGGCGGTGGCTCCTCCTAGTTTTAATGATTGGATCCGTTCTGTAAAGCATATTGCTAGACTGGATATGTTGAAATGCAGGAACCACGACTTTTGGCTTCCCATGCTTAGTTGGTGTGAGCAACAGGCTGAGTAAGAAAAATTAGAGGTCCGATGATTAAACCTTCTCTGCCTCGACTGGTACTTTTGTCTTTTTTCCCCGCTCTTCTCCAGATAAAAAGGAGCGGGTGGAAAGAGAAAAAAAAGTAAACGGTAGAAGAGGGTGGTGAATCCGAGGGCCGCAAAGTTTGAAACCATCAAAAAAATCTTCTCCCTTTTCTTCCAGCAAATAAGGGCAGGACACTCCGTCCAATTGTGTAAGTGGAATGGTGTTTTTAAGAGGCAAATGAGGACAAAAAATTTTTTTTTATTTATTTATTTTTTTATGAAGAAAAAGAAAGTGGAAAAAAAAAAAAGCAGTACCTCCCCAGCTGGCGGGTTCATGGACAGGATTCAGACCACTAAGTCTTGCAGGAGCGAGCAGGTGAAATGCGCATCCTGCCGGAAGTGGCTGTCAAAGCATGTAGTGCTTAATGAATGTATGCACTGATGCCCAAGTTGCACCCATGCAAATGTCAAGGACAGGCCCTCCATGTGCCAAGGCACTGGTAGCAGCTGAGCCCTAATGGAGTGGGCTCTCAGATAGTCTGGTGGCTGCTTCTTTGCCAGTGCATGTTAAATCATAATGCAGAGAACTAACTACCTTGATTGGGTACTCATCTGCTCAACCCTTCCATTTCTTTGCCCCGGAGAACCCCACAAAAAGCTGATAGTCCTCACTGTGTCCCTTGGTACGATCAATAAAAAAAGATCACAGCCCATCTGAGGTCCAGCCGATGAAGCCTCCCCTCCTCTTTCAAAGGGGTGAGGAGGGGTAAAGAACATCAGCAGGGTGATAGATTGCTTAACATGGAAGGAAGTAAAAACTTTAGGCATGAAGTCAGCCCAATATATCAACCACACTGTCTGGAAAAAATGTGCTGTATGATAGATGCATCTCATTCAAGCGACATGCTGAAGTAATCGCAATGAGGAAGATTGTCTTTGAAGTCAAGAGACTGGGCGAGCAGCTGTGCACTGGCTCGAACCGGGTGCACACGAGATATTTAAGTAAGGTCTCCCTGTAGCTTTCCTAACGGGTTAGAAGGAAAGCTGCGTGTCAAGTGTTTAATAAACCTCATCACCACAGGTGATTTAAACAAAGATGCTTGCTATGGTAAATATAAAAAACCAAAAGGTCTGACAAATGACCTTTAATAATGCCTATTGCGAAACAAAACAAACGAACATCAGATAGATTTGATTGTAAAGGTTCAGTCTTGCGGCCACCACACCAAGCCACAAATATGTCCCCTCTCCCAGCATAAATGGGCTTTATGGAAGTGAGTCTGGCAGCGAGGAGGGCATCCACCACTTCCAGTGGCAGATCAAACGCAGTCAACTGGCACTGCACAATATATACACCTACTCTAGGATCTGCTCAGCAACCCCTTGCACCGAATCTTGCTCCCCTCCATGCTAATCCTTCTCCCTTTGTAGATGTCGAGACCATTCTCAAGCGGGATTCTATCTCTCCCTGTAACTGTGGTAAGGGACATACTCTACCATCCAAACCCCTCTCACAATTGGGTCATACCCATTGTTTCATTCTGGGCCGGCTGCGGAGGGCATTAACCTCCCTTACCTTGAGGAGAAGATAGCTGACCTCAAGCAGGATCTCCTTGCTGTCAAAGAGATCATGCAGACCCTTTCCCAGTTCTCCATGAAGATGGAGAAGCTCTGGAATATACATCCAGGGGACCGATCAACACAATCCACCAAGAGTTTGTTACGGCGGGGAAGAACAGTCCTTTATCTTCTCCCCACTTCGCTCCAGTTGGAGTTCTAGGCCTCTCCCTAACCATCATTCTAGGCCCCACAGGTTTCAGCCTCAGTTGTCGGCTGAGGACACTCCCGCTCTTTTATTCTCGTACAGTGGCTCGGGGGTTTTCTCCTCCTCTAACTCTACTATCAACATCCCTACTATTACCTCTGACCCGGATACGGAACCTAGGGTCAACCTCAGATCGGTTAATAAGGAAAACCTACTTCAAATAACTACCTCTCATCATGAAGTGGTCACTACCAACCCCCACAACAAATCGATGCTGCTTAACTGCAGATTGGCTGTGAAACATGCAGCAGATATTTCTGAACTCGTCATTTCGCAAAATTTGGACCCATTGATTCTCACTGAAACCTGGCTCAATGATGCCTCCTCCCCTGTTCTCAACATCTTAATCCCTCCTGATCATTCCATTATCAGATGCGATCGACTTGTTAAAACAGGGTGGGGGGGCATTGCTTGTAATGGTCGCTCCAGCCTCACTATAAAACAATCTCAAAATGCTTTGCTGTCTTGGTGTGAGCAACTAGTCAGCGAAATCTGAAATAAGGGCAAGATTGTCTGTCTGCTCCACACGATTTATCATCCACTAGGTGATAATCTGCTCTTCAGGGGGGGGCGTGGTCTCGCTGCGAATGGAGTGAGACGCACGCCGTGGGAGCTCCGGCCGCTCGCTGCATTCTAAAGCAATTAAAGCGGAGCTGGGGCTTTATCGGCGCCGTTTTTCGGGGCGCATATGTGGCGGAGTGTGAGGGGGGCCCCCCCTGGCGAGCGGACGACGACTTGGGCTCACCGCTGTGGTGGTGCAGCCGCTTTGCTTTGGCCTCCCGGCCCGGATTGCGGCGGCCGCCATTTTGTGGCTCCCAGGCCTGGGCCTCCCTCGTGGCTGGTGAGCGCTGCCCTGAGCTTCTCTTGACTCCCCCGGCGCCGCACTGCCCTGGCAGAGGCTCCGGTGCGCATTTGAGTCGGACAACACCTCTGTGGCGACGACGATCGGAGGGGGACCCTCTCCTGCCGCTCCGGCTGTCTGCCATCTTGGGCCCAGACACGGCCCCGATCGAGACTGAGACCGCCCAGGGCGGGCGATCGGCGGAGCGACCCCCAGGCCCCTGAACCCTCCTGCGGTGAGTGGCGCTACGGTGTGGCTGGCGGTGGTGGCGAGCGGGGGAGCCCCGGCTGGGGAGGGCCCGGCTCCGATCCTGCAGCGACGTGCCTGAGACTCGGCGCGCTGAGGGTCTACTGACGGAGGCGCCGGGGAGCGGGGAGCGGATACTGCCCCTGGGAGACGATTTCTGCTGCAGCCGCACGCCCTGCTGGATTGCCTGACCGCCTTTCTGTGGCGCTCCTGCGCGGGGCTTGCCTGGGGCCTCCCCCGACCATACCAGCCATATCAGACTGCGCCGTACCAGACCACGGGGTTGAGGCCTACAGGGGGTCCGGCCTGACCTCGGCGTACTCGCCTTGCAGGAGGGACTCCCCCTAACATCGGGCCGTCTGGGCCCTCGCTGACCCGCTGACTGGGGCCATTGTGGAAGCTGCTCTACACCGCTGCGGCCCTAGCGGACCTTTGATCTCCTTTGGTGGCCTCGGGGACCCTGTGATATCCCGCCCCCGGGGCGTGGGACACGGCGCTTTGCAGCACCTTGAGCCGGCGGACTGGGCCCTGGGCGTGAGCGAGGGGTGGCCCCCTCGAACTTTGAGGTGCATGTAAGGCGAGCAACATTAACGGTGCAGCCCCTGTAAGCCATAGTGGAGGAGCGATATCGCTAGGGGCCGTGTTCGCCCCTAGAGTCATAGACCAGCACATGAAGACGGACCCTCCCTACATCTCCCACAGTGAAACTACTGGTGGGGCCCTTGCCCCCTGGGATCACGCTTGACTTGCCTGTACTGCGCTGGATGCGCGGCCTGGGGTGACCTTGGCCTACACGATCCAATCATCGGGGCTTGATCGGCCCACAGGCAAGGACCCGGATACAACCCGGTGTTCCGAGACGCCGCCTGCCCTCCCCCTCGCCATATTGATTGTGGGACCTCACTTGATGCGCCCGAGTCTCACCACCTGGGTTAGACCGGGTGTAGACGGTACCCCCGTCTGCTCGCTCACGGCCCCCCCGACCACTCCTCACTATCACGCCTGGCATTGGTGGGTACTGGACCCAGACGGGAGATGACAAATACCAAGTCAGTGAAGGACACAGTGGCGCGCCCCCAAGGACAACCCTGTTGCCGCGCTGTGGGGCAAGTCGGGCGCAGCAGCCTCTGGAGAGATGGCCTCGCAGACTGGGGGGGGGGGGGACTCACCACCTGTCACCCAGGCTTTCATGGCTAACTTCATGGCGGAGCTCAAAACTGAAATTGGTTCCTTGCGTACAGAGGTCCACTCCTGTGTCCGGGAGCTCAGAAAGGAGGTCACTGACCTCGGGGACAGAGTAGAAGGCCTTGAGAAGACCGTGGATGCGCGAACAGAGGACCAAGAGCAACTCTGGCAGCGCCTGGCCGATCTCGAGGAGCAACATATCGACCTGCAATTGAAGCAGGAGGACTTGGAGAATCGGAGCCGCCGGAATAACCTCCGCATCCGGGGGGTTCCTCTCGGGGCCGAGGGGACAGACATCATGACGTACGTGGCACAGCTCTTACACGAGGTCTGGGGCGATGATGACGCCTCACCACCGGCTCTGGATCGAGCGCATCGAGTCTCTGGCCCCTCCAACCGAATGGGCCTCCTCCCTGACATTTTAACCCGGGTCCATTTTTTTATGGAAAAGGAGGCAATTCTCAAAGCAGCCCGCTCCAAACCGGAGCTCACCTATAACGGTGCCAAATTACAGATCTACCAGGACCTCGTGCCCACCACGCTCCGGAGACGCCGAGATTTTAGGCCTGTGACGGACAAGTTACGAAGTTTGAACATCCAATACCAGTGGGGCCACCCTTTTGCGCTCATTTTCCAATGGGAGTCCAAGCGTCGGATGGTGAGGTCCTTCCAGGAAGCGGCGCAACTTCTCCACCTCTCTCTAACGCCGCCATCTAGCCCTACACGTCTTCCGCCTCGCGCTCGGGCCCCTGCCCAACCATCCTGGTCTACAATACGCTGCAATCGGCGTCCTTCACATCCTGGGGAGCAATCGTCTTCGCAAGCTAAGAATGATATTATTCAGCACATCCGCTCCATGGAGGGGGAATGCTCTGCATCCAGCACCCAGCCTTCAACTTCTTGACAGACCAGATTCCCATCCCCGTCGGTAGCGGAGTGCATTGAACTCTGTGACTGTCTCATGACCCTGCTGTGTTGGCGTCCCGCCTCCTGAGTCGACCTCACCCCAGCTCCCCAATTGCAGTGCTGACGGTGCTGGACTATCCGCCCGGATGACACCTCCTACGGCTGGAGACCCGCCCCCTCCCTGTCCCTGGGAGAGGGACTTCTCCGGGATCACTTGTGCCTTAGGGCCTCGACTGACCCACGACTGGAACAGGACACTGTGGCCCGGTTGGCCAATGTTGGTTGTATATATTTTGATTGCCTATCTCGCTTTTCTCTCTCCCTTCTTCTTCCACCTTTTCTGTATCCCTTTCTGTGGCGGGTGAGGGTACCCCTCAAGGCGATCTTCCTCCTTCAACGGGAGCGTCATCTCACTGCCCCTCTCCCCTGATGCGCCACCCTGCTCTCTACAGTGGCGTGATGGACCGCTTCAGGCTCTGACACAACCATGGCTGTTGCCCCTTCCCTGAAGATCCTATCCCTCAATGTTAACGGCCTTAATTCCCCCAATAAGCGACACCAAATATGGCGCTACCTCTTGCAACAAAACCCAGACATTATCCTCCTCCAGGAGACCCACCTTATAAAGACTGACATCCCTCGTATGGCCCAACCTCGATACCCTCTTCAATTCTGGGCTGCAGCCCCCACTAAAACGGCTGGAGTGGCGATACTCTGTAGACCTGGCATCAGGCAGGGGGAATCTAGGGTATTCCGTAGCCAGAATGGCCGCTTTGTCAGGGTGGGGGTCAGGATTGGGCACCGCCTCCTCACACTGTGTAATGTCTACGCGCCTAAATCAGGCAAAGGACTCTTACCTCCGGGCGATCCTGCGGGAACATGTCCCGTAGGCAGACCCTTCATTAATCATAGGGGGGGGGGGGTTTTAACATGGCGTGGGATGCTACAATGGATCGCAGTGATGCCTCCTTCCATGGGACAGGAGCTATGTCCTCGGCTCTCAGGAGACAGCTATCGGACCATGGCCTACTAGACTCCTGGCGCTATCATTCCCCTGATGCGCGCGAATATTCGTACTACTCACACGTGCACCGCTCGTATTCGCGCATCGACTACATTTTTATCTCCCACGCTCTGATCAGCGAATCGATTTCGGCGTCCATGTCCGACATCTCGGTCTCAGATCACGCCCATCTCGAACTTCTCTTGAAAGACCCGTCTGGCTGCGCCCCTCGGACCCCACGCTGGCGCTTGCCTCCGCACATTCTTCGGGACCCAGTCAATGTGGCAAGCCTGCGAACCGCCATTGACTTCTATTTTGCAACCAATAACATCCCCGAAACCCCCTTCCCTGTAGTGTGGGATGTATTCAAAGCCACGATCCGCGGTCATATCACATCTCTTGCAATCGCACGGGCGCGCAAAGCGCGCCTCCTGGAAAATAACCTCTCCAAGGACATCAGGGCCCTAGAGCGACAGGATCAGGAACGCCCCTCACTCACGCACAAACGTCGCCTTGCAAACCTTCGTGGGCAACTCCGCTCTCTCTGAACTAACAAGGCTGAGAGAGCTCTCCTAACGTTGAAACAACGCTATTTTGAGGGGGGGGGATAAGGTGGGTACAGTTCTGGCTAGACATCTGCGAGTGCGAGCTGCTAAAGCACACATAGCCAATGCCCAGGCTGGCGATGGCACACGGGCCACCACAGAGACGGCCAAACGTGAAGCCTTCTACGCATATTACTCAATACTCAAATGCTCCTGGACTCCAATCAGTCCGTACCACGCTCAACAGCTGGAGGAACCCCTTACTCAGGAGGAGCTTGCGAGCGCTCTGAAGGATTTGCCTCTTGGGAAATCACCGGGCCCGGATGGCCTCCCCCTGTCCTTCTATCGCCTGTTCTTGCCACAGCTCTAACCCTATCCCCTACAATTGTTTAACTCCTTTACCGATACAGAGGGACCGTCCCCCTCTATGGGGCTGGCCGAGATTGCCCTCATCCCCAAACCGGGAAAGTACCCTACCCTATGCTCTTCATTTCATCCTATAGCCCTCTTGAACACAGACCTTAAAATGTTTACTAAAATACTGGCCAAGCGACTTGACCCGCATTTGCCCGGGCTTATAGAACCGGATCAGGTCGGCTTCATCCGAAATCGTCAGGGAGCGGACAATGTACGTAGAATTGCCCACCTCGTAGGGAAGGCCCAACATTGGAACATACCAGCATGTTTATCATCACTTGACGCGGAAAAGGCATTCGACTGAGTGGACTGGACCTTCTTCCGAGCTGTACTGCACAAAATTGGGCTGGGTCAGTCCATGAAAGCCAGGATCATGGCCCCCTATCTCTCCCCACAAGCCCGGGTGCGAGTCAATGGCCAACTCACGAATCCCATCTCCATACGAAGGGGCACGCGGCAGGGCTGTCCCCTGTCCCCCCTGTTGTTTGCCCTCGTGGTGGAACCCTTGGCCATGATGATCCGACAGGCTCCGGACGTACACGGTATCCCCCTTGGAGGTCGGCAACACAAAGTGGCCCTCTTTGCCGACGACCTTGTCCTCACGCTATCCCGCCCGCACCTCTCTCTCCCGGCACTTCACTCTTTGTTGCAATCCTTCGAATTGGCCTCTGGTCTCAAAATTAACCACGAGAAGTCCTGGGCCCTGAGCCTCACGATCCCAGAGAAGATTCCTGCGCTACAATCCCTTGTTCCCTACCAATGGGCTACTAGCTCCATTCGCTACCTGGGACTTCAGCTGACCCCCTCACTTGCCACATGGTCCCAAACGAACTGGCGGGAGTGCAGGAGGTCAGTTTTGGAGGACCGGAGGGCTTGGAAGTCTCTTGCCCTCTCCTGGCTGGGCCGTCTAAACGCCATCAAAATGTCGGTGCTCCCAAAAATTTTATATTTATTCCACTGTCTCCCCACCCCCATTCCGCAGCACCAGATCCAAAGTCTTCAGCCGGACATCACTAGCTTCATTTGGGGCGGGCGTAGACCGCGGTTCTCCAACAAAATACTCATGCTCCCGCGGGACAGGGGTGGGCTTGCGTGCCCCAACCTGCTAGAATACTACTGGGCCTCCCATCTTCGCTTCGTTTCTGAGTGGACGGCGAGAGAGAGTGAAAAGGTCTGGTTCCATATGGATAGGGCGGTAACCGGACGAACCATTTGGGACCTTTCCTGGCTCCACCGGACCGCACGCTCCCGTAGCGCTTACATTGCCATACCTACCAAGATGGTGTTGGACATCTGGGACAAGGTTGCAGTTTCCAAAGGGCTCACTACCTTCCCCTCCCCCCACACCCCCATTGCTGGTAATTCGCTATTTCCGCCGGCTCTTAACCCGTTGGCGTTCTCGAATTGGCTGGAGGGCGGCTACAGAACGATCTGAGATCTGTTCACAGGGGATACACTCAAAACCTTTGCCGAATGCAAGGAGGAGCTTCGACTTCCGGAGGAGCCAGGCTTCAGTATGCGCAGCTTCGTCATTGGTTGTCCACGTCTGCTATGATGCAGGCCGCCACCCGAGCATTCACCCCCTTTGAACGCCTAGTGCGCTCCTTTGATGACTCGAAGGGACTTATCTCTCGGACCTATCAGATCCTACAACACCCTCCGCTGGTAGCCACTCACCCATACCAACGCCAATGGCAGTCGGCGTCTTCTGCCGTAATTGCACCCACCCAGGGGAGCCATCTGTGGCGGGACATACCGAAGGTCTATCGCAGTGTCTCTCAACGGGAAACTGCATACAAGATTATGACGCAGTGGTATTACACACCCTCTCGACTGCACAGGATGTTCCCCGCTGTGCTGGAGATGCTCGAACTCCCCGGGCGATTTTATTCATATTTGGTGGGCCTGCCCGCTCCTGACTATTCTGGAAAGAGGTTCTTAGCCATATTAAAGTAGTGCTTGGCTTCCCCCTGCCTGAATTCCCAGTCACGATCGTTCTAGGCCTCAAGCCCGACAACTTACGAGCGCTCACCCGTAGTGATTGGCATATCGCCCTCCACATGCTAGGAGCTGCTAAACAGCTCATTGCTTTGTATTGGAAAAAGGCAGAGACCCCCCCCCCCCCATTAACATTTGGTTCACGCGCCTGTGGCACACAGTGACTATGGAACTCTTTACAGCGCGCTTGCAGTCCTGCGACACCCGATTCACCCAAATATGGCAGCCACTGGTCAATTACCTTTGTAAAATGGAACACGCGCGTCTTCTGCCCCCGAAGCTCCGGGCTCTACGCCTCTTCGAGGACACTGTGATTCCACCCGAACCTGATCGATTAACTACATAGTCACATTGGCCCTGGCCCTTGTCCCCCATGGTGTGCCTCAGGCGGTGACCCGACTATTAAACGCCTCTGCCCCTTTCTACCCCCACCAGCCTGCCACCCTCCTCCTTTTCGCAATTGCCTTGACCCCCACCATTTGAAATCACACACAATGCGACTCTCCCCCCCCTGTTTCGCTCTGCCTGTTCTTGCCCCCTTGTCTCAGCTAACTTTCTCCTTCCTGGTTTTTCTGTCCTTTCATCACCCTCTATTCGTTACCTTGCCTCGGTCTTCTCCTATAGGCTCTTCGCCTCCTCTTTCTTTTTCCCTTCTCCTCGTTATGGTATTACTCATGTTAAATATGGGTCTGGAGACTCCTCCACATTGCAGTTTTATGCAGAGCCTTTTGTAACACGCGGCCGGCCCTCCATGGGTTGTAGGCGACTTGCTGTGTAACACCTACATTGATACTCATTACCAAAGTCTTCCATGCCTCCCCTAAACGACGCGGCCGGCCCTACGTAGGGTTGTGGGCCATATGCTGTGTATGTATAGACCCTCTCTATGGTTATAATAAAAACAGACTTATAAATAAAAAAAAGGAGAATCTGCTCTTCATAGAGCAAATCATGGAGGTCATTAGCTCTTGTTCGGACCAACTCTGCCATATCTTCCTCAGAGACTTTAACCTCCATTGGAATGACACAAAGGATCCTTTAGTATGCTCCTTTAAGGCTTTCCTCTCCGATCTCAACTTCTCATAGGTCTGTAAGGGACCTACCCACAACAAGGGCGCCACCCTCGACCTTATCATAGCTAAAGACAATATCATACAACTGGGTGACATTCTTCCCTGTGACTGGTCGGATCATCATCAAATTTCCTTCCACATGCTGGAAAGGCGCAGGCAGGGCCAACCTCCTAAAGCTAAACAACTGACTCACAATCTGTGAGAGACATTAACATATGTTCTAACTTCCATCACCAAGAATAGGCTTCAGCCACCACCTAACATGACCAACCTGGACGATCTTTCTGATCACTACATTAGCTCTGTGGCTAATATTTGACACTATTGCGCCGAAGCAACTCAAAAGGATTCCAGTCAAACAATCCAAACCTTGGTTTAATGGCGCCCTAAATGATGAACGTCGCAACCTTAGGTTCTCAGAGAGACTTTGGAGAAACTCGCCCTCCACTACAAGCCTCGTTCGGCTAAGGAAGGTGAGAAGTACTTACGACAAACACATTCGCATAGCTAAAACCGACCATTTCAGGGCTCAGCTAGACGGCGCTAAACATAGACCCAAGAAGCTCTTTGAAATCATCAAGCAACAAGCTAACCACTCTTCCAACCCTATCTCGACACCCATGACCTCACTTCCTAGTGGGGAGGACTTCTCAGTGCACTTTTCTGAAAAAAACAAGAAAAATTGAACTGGAGCTGAAATCTGGCACTCCCTTTTTGCGGCCTCTGAACTATACTGCATCATCGGTTGAGCTTGCGGAACCTTCGGCAGTGTCCTTCTACATTGGTTGTTCTCCCAAAAACGACGCCTCTTGGAAGTCCTTTCTCCTTCCAGATGTCACGGAGCTGCTCCACGCTATGGCGTCCTTAAAACCTTACAATCATTTCAGCGATCATCACCTGCTAAGTTTTTTAAAGATCTCAATTCGGCCATTCTACCCCTTTGGTCCCGGATCATTCATGAATCTCTCCTGCAGGGGAGGACCCCGGATTGGCTCAAGATTGATCAAGTCACTCCCATCCCTAAGATGCCCAACACTGATTTATCTGATCCTAACAACTTCCGGCCTATCACCATTATCATGACTCTAGCTAAATTGCTCGAGAAATGCGTCCACACGCAGCTCTGCAACCACATAGAGTAATTTCAACTCTTTGACCTCTACCAGTCGGGTTTCAGAGCAGGGCACAGAACTGAAACAGCACTAACTCACATTGTGGATGACCCCGTGAGATCCCTTGATCAAAATGTCCCTTGTCTTCTGATCCTTCTTGACCTGTCCTCAGCATTTGACACCATGTAGTGAGTTAAGTATTTGTGTGTAACATGTGGGCATGCCCATGATGTAATGACATTCGGTCCTCGCGCGTGGAGTGTGCATCCTTGGGGATTCGATCGGTGACTGGCAGTTGCTGACCGAGCCTCTGAGGGTGCGACGCTCCTGGCCGTGGCTGAAGAACTTACCTGTGAATAAAACCGTTCTTCCAAAGAAATCTTCTACTTGTCCGGTGTCCATTCATCCACCACACACCATCAAACATGATAACTTGATTACTCTTTTTCAACATAGGATGGGTCTCTCGGGCCCGGTCTCAAATTGGTTTGCCTCTTTCTTACAAAACCACACACAAAGAATCAAAGTTAACCATTCCCTTGCAACCAGTACCCCTGTCACGATTGGAGTTCCTCAAGGATCCGCACCCTCGCCCACTTTTTTCAACCTTCTTATGGAACCACTTACCGACATTCTGAACCATTCTAACATTCATTACCACATGTATGCGGATGACACGCAACTGTACTTGAAGATCTCCTCTCCAGAGGACATAAAAACTTTAAATGATGCACTCTCACAAACTCAACAATGGCTAGCCCAGAACCATCTTTTGTTAAATACTCTCAAAACAGAATTGCCTCTGATTTCCCCCTTCAACCACTCTGCACCTACCTTGGACTGGCTTAAACAACTCACTGCTCTTAACTGCACCCCTCATGTGGTTGACTCCGCTAAATCGTTAGGCATTACCTTGGACAAATACCTAAATATGCAAGCTCACATCAGTGCAACTATTAGAAGAGCCAATTTTCAACTCAACACCCTTAAGAAAATCAAGCCTTTCCTTCCACCTGAGGACATCCGGCCTGCAGTACAATCCCTGGTTATCTCTCGACTGGAATATGGTTTGGTGACCCTTGCTGGGCTTCCTAAAGCTAGTTTGGCCCCGCTCAGAGCCACTCTAAACGCATAGGCCAGGCTCATCACAGGCTCCAGAAAGCATGACCTTTTCATCACCCCTGACCTTTTGCAACTAAATTGGCGGTCTATCTAAGCTAGGATACGTTTCAAGATAGCCTGCTTGACGCATAAAGCCATACATTACAACACCCCGGTTTACCTGGCGAAAAAGCTTGAACTATCCTACTTTTGAAACCTCCCAAATTCAAAAAGAAAAGAACTTACAATCGTACCGTCACCGCTCTTGCTCCAAGAATTTGAAACGCTCTTCCTACTGAGATCAGATCCAATCCTTCCACTGCATCTTTCAAGAAACATGTCAAATGGCTATTTTTGAGTGAACATTAACAGCATCAACCTGCACTCCTTGGTATAGAGCCATGAAAGCTATTGGGTGGCATGGCAGGCCAACGAAGGAAACATCATTGTGGAAAGGGAATTGGCTTCCAGAGATAAGAAAATTACAAGGATTTGAGGCCTGGGACAGGATTGGGATCTCCAAGGTAGGAGACATCATTGAGGGAGGTGATATTATGCCATAACACCCAATCAGGGCAAACCTAACAGCCCCTCTAGGGGGAGGATGGCCATAGAAGGACTATTGCCCCTAATGGGGTCGGGGTATAGTTCGATGCCACAGTGTGCATTTTGTTTGCTTTGGCGCAACTTGAATTCCCTGCTATTTATCGGGCATTCTGCTGCCCAGTGGCTAAATGCGGACAAACCCCATACCTCCCTGCAGTGGGGGACACAAAGACTGTATTGTTCCTTTTGGGGTGGGAGCGAGAAAATGGCAGAGTTCTTGCCCAAATGCAAAAATACCTGGCGTCTAGTGGGTATCCTATTCCCCGCCAGGGCAAATTTGGTTCAAATCCCTCAATCCGTCCAAGTCTCCTATCTTTCCCCAGGCGGCAGAAAGACTATTGTCCCTGCTGGGGTGGGTGTGTTGGGGGGGGGTGGAGATAGCCCGATGCCAGAGTGTGCCGTCCCTATCTTTTTGTTTGTTTTGCCGCCATTTAGAAATCCCTGGTGTCTATTGGGTTTCCTGCTCCCCAAACGGTCAGGGATGGGATGGTGGGGTGGGGAAGACAACATCCCCTATCGGGACCGGTCAGGCGGGGCAGAAAGGCTGTATTGCCCCATCAGGAGTGGTAGGTGTTTTAAAAACCACCCAGTGAGAATTGTAATCTACCATGACCAGTGCGAAGCGTTTGGTCACCCCTGCCTTGTTGATGGGACCAATGATGTCTAGGGCTACTTTCTCTCAAGGTTTGTCGGGGACTTGTACAGCCTTGGTTTTGTCGTTGTTGGCACATATTGTGCAGTCTTTCACTTTGGCCTCAACCATGCTGTCCGTACTTGGGAACCAGAAGCGCTCCCTCACCCTTGACTTGGTGAGGCTCCTGCCTAAGTGGCCTTCATGGGCGAGATTGATAACTTGGTCTCTTAACCTTGCAGGGGGTATGATTTTGTGATTCCTGAGTATCAGGTTATTGCTGGTATTTATTTTGTGTCGCACTTCCCAAAACACTTTCGCCTCATCTTCTATCTCGTTCCTGCTGTCAGGCCATCCCTGCTCCACTCCTGTCACAGCCTCAAGGTTCCTCACAAGCTCAACATTCTAAGGTAGCCTTCAGAACCCCACAGTGGGAACATTCTATTTAACAATGGAGAGGAGGGGGGAAAGGAAGGTACCAAGTGGGAAGAATGAAATTACAACAGTAGGCATTGCCACCCCACCCTTTTTTGGGCCAGTGGACAATCCCTGGTGTCCAGTGCACTTTCCAACCCCCCAGGGAGCAATATGCCTCTGGGGGAGAAGAGGGGGGCAGAAAGACTATTACCCCCTCGAGGTGCGGGCATGGCTCCACACCAGGGAAGGTGCCACAAGTCCCTCTTGAAAAAGAAAAAAGAAAGTAAGAATTTCCTCGTTTCTAGAGGGCTTCCGACCCTTCCAGGGCAGATTAGGAGCATCTTCCCATCTGTAACGGGGTGGGGTAGAAAGACATTTTTCTCTTTTGGGGTGGGAGCGTGGCCCTACACCAGGGTGGGCTACGCCGAACCCCTTTTTAGTTTTAATGTATTATCCCTGGTGGCTATTGGGCTTTCTGTTCCTTAGGGGGGCACATTGAGGTTAAAGACTCCCATCTGCTCCCTGGAGGAAGCGGGGGTCAGGAAGACTGATTGCGTTCATGACGGGTGAGTATAGGCCCATGGCCTGGCAGGGCGCTCCCTCTCCAACACCCCCAAAAGTAATCCATTACGTCTAGTGGTGAGAATCCTTGCTTGGGTCTTGCCCTCAGAGGGTGATCCCCAAGCAGGGGGATATATTCTCCCCTTTCCAATAATACCTCTCCCCACTATATCTGTGCTTGTGGGAGTGAGATATGCCCCAGAGCATTGATGGTGAAATGAGCCTAAGGGCTCATTTCATTTCCTTTGTAATGGTGTCAGTGAATCATGCTATTCCCCAGCAGCCCAATGTGAAAAATGTTAAGGGAATTCCTTTGGTATCAGCACCAAAGGGATTCCCTTCCCATTGGCTTGACCTGTCCTACCTTTCAACAGTGCCTAGGTGTGAGCATTCTTCACGAGGATGCCACATTAATAGCGTCCAAGGGGTTAAAATAGAATTCCAAAAGGGAACTTTTTCCTTCTAACATTTGCACAACATATAAATCAAAGTACAAAGTATTAAATCACAGTTCTCTGAAGCAGATAACCCAAACCATTTTAACCGGTTACCAATACAATCTGAAGTGACTCCTTTCTTGAATGCATTTTACTCTCAAGTCAAGTTTAGATTTAGTTTTTTCTTTTTATATTTTTCCCCCACATCTAAACTCTAATTGGTAACTTCAACCCCCTTGCCCACCAAAACCTTTGTCTGTCAAATTTATTTCTATTAACACTGTCTTCCAGAAAAATTCACTGCCATTGCTCCCCCAATCGCTTGACACAACACGGGGATTTAAGTATTTAGGCATTATCATGCCCCTGGGGAGGGAACTCTGCTTCAAGCAGAACTTGGGAAGTGTGATGGGAGAATGCCAAGCCTAAATAGAGAGATGGCATGGTCTTCACCTCACAGTCATGGGAAGAGCTACCATGTTCAAAATGATCTCGCCACCCACACTGTTATATGTGTTGCAGAATACGGATTCCCCAAGAGATCTTTGCTAAAATCGAGGGCGACATAGGGACCCTGTTGTGGGATGGTCAACACCCCAGAATTGCCTTAAAAACTCTCCAGCGTAATCAGTAGAATGATGGACTCGCCCTGCCCAATCTCAGAGCCTACCATTGGGCAGCCCACCTCATCAATATTAATGATTGGCTATTCACCCCATTAGAGCCCTCAACTTTTAGGCTGGAAAAGGCACAATGGGGTGAACGGTCCTGCTTACATTTTCTCTATAGCGGCAAGGGGGTTGGGGGGACTCAGCGTCTCCTTCCAGCCACCCAGATTACACTTGCGGCTTGGTATAGAGCCATGAAAGCTATTGGGTGGCATGGCAGGCCAACAAAGGAAACATCATTGTGGAAAGGGAACTGGCTTCCAGAGATAAGAAAATTACAAGGATTTGAGGCCTGGGACAGGATTGGGATCTCCAAGGTAGGAGACATCATTGAGGGAGGTGATATTATGCCATTCTTATCCCTTAAACAGGAATATGGGGTGAACACAACTTAGTTCTTCAAATTCACACAAATAAGGCACGCATGGAGGGCTGAAGGGCTCCCTGATGAAGGTATCCCAGAATATGCCCATTAGAAGGGCGGCTGCTGACCCAAAACCCCTCAACAATAACATGCCAGGCACGCTACATACGCTACGGGAGAGAAGGGTGACAGAAGTGGGGGATATGGAGGACAGACTGGGAAGCAGCGTTGATGCACCTGAGGGCGGTGGCAATCAAATCACGGCTACGACTGGTAAAATATAAAATACTCCACAGAGTGTAATGCCACAGGCGTCAATTGCATGCCATTGGAAAGGCACAATCCCCGAACTGCCTGAGGTGCCAGGGAGAAGACTGTTCCTTCTTCCATAAAGTCTAGAGCTGCCCCCAAATATAGGAGTACTGGGTGGCCATTTCCGGAGACCTGGGTGGGGTGGTTGAAGCTTCGATCCTGATGGACCCTAAATTTCTCCTTCTGGGAATCCCAAATGATAATGATTTTCCACAGGCCCAAATCCTGTTACGGGGCCTTGGTCTGATCGTGGCTGAAAGGGATACAGCCGGATCCTAGGGGGCACGGGACTGTCCGACTATGCAGGAATGGCGAAGGGGCATGGATATGTATATGGTGGCGGCAAAAGCAACATATGGCAGTAGGGACTGCCCCCGAAAATTCCATAAGGTGGAGGGTAAATGGGTGCAATACTATTCTTTAGAAATATTGGAAGACAGTGGGAGTCAAAGCCAGGATGTGTGTTGAAGACATAGGGCCCGATTCCGAAGCGGTTAGGAAAGCCTTCCCACCTAGGGCTCGATTACGATGCGGTTAGGAAGGCCTCCTAACGGCATTTGCTCCTTCTGAATCGGATCGGGAACGTGTCTTCCCGACCGAGGGCCAGATTACGATGCGGTTAGGAACATAGGCTCCCATAGAAGTCAATGGGAGCCCAACCAAATTGTATCTGGAAGCATCCAGTTGCATCATACTCGGTCGGACTCTCCCGATCCGAGTGGGTCGGAAACCATTTCCAAACCGATTCGATTGGGAAGATTTCCTAACCGCATCAGAATCAGGCCCCGAGTGTGAGGTGTCCTTGTGTAAAGTCCTCTATAATGTGGTGCTTACTTCTGATGTTACATTGGTCCAAGCTATTGTGTGTCTGGGGAGGGGGGTCATTTATGAATGTTGTCAATATTAAGCGCCCACTGGAGTTAGACGCCAGACCAACAGCATGGTGTCGGTACTTGTTATTACTGAAATTTTGACAATGTAAAAGAAAAAATTATTAAAATATATTTTTTAAGAAAATGGGAGCTCACTGTGCATAAGAGAGAAAGGACACTTAATTCAGTTGTCAAATAATCAATATGAAAACAGTAGCTTCTTAACAATGGGCTGTGCAGCCAAGCACTTTGGCAAGCAAGCCTACAACTGGTAATTATTTAACATCTCAATTTGTGTAATTCGATCAGTGAATATTTTTTGAATCTCCTGCTTCAGCAAGAGAGAAGACTCATTATTATAGGGCCTGTCGCTTCCTCCAACAGGATTATTCTTTGAATTCAACTTTTTCAGAGTTTAAAATAATTTGCTAAGCAGGGGCACCTATTATATAAGCTTAATCAATGACAAAAGACAGATTACCTACTACCCACAACATGTTTCCTGGTTAATCACAATGGAACGTTCCATTCATAAACTGCAAGGTAAAATGTTCCAACAATGAACATGCTAAGCACTATCATCAATGTCCATTTTTAGGAAACCGAGTCAGGAATTTGGCAAGCTTAATTGAACTCTTGCTCATGTCCATACTCCTGGCTAGGGACAATTATCAGTGTATTAAAATATGGACTAATCGTGATTAAGGCTCCCAGTTTTCCACTTTTACTGATTTTTACAGATAAATACAGACAGAAAACAATGTGTTTCTTGTCTGTATTTGTTGTTAAAGGCGGAAAAATACTGAAAATTGCGCTTATTGCGAGTGACTCACCTTGCTTTTTTTCGTGAATACCGGTCCAACAGCTAAGCAGATAGACAGTATGGGGAGTTATAAAACATGATGAGATTTACTTGAATACAGCCAAATGTTAACGTATATATGAAGTAGAATGGTAATATTTACTTATGGGTGTAATGGTTTGTTATATTTGGCTGTTTAATATGCTATAACGCGACAGGCATTAAAGTATGAGCGCATGTTTATCAGTGAAATAAATGTGGAAATATACCATTTTACGACTTATTCTCAAAACACAAAATAAATATGGATAAATTACAATAAGATGGCCAAAAAATAAATACAGACTGAAATGTTAAAAAAAAAAAAAATACCATAAAACCGGGACCCTTAATCATGATGTACTCATTATTACCAGCTACCAATATGATTTCATAAACCCAACTCTTCAAATGAAAGCGCTACAATTCATATGGCCAAGAGATAAATAGAAATTCACTATAACGAAGCTATGGCCATAGCTTCAACTTTGAGGATTTTCCCCTCTTGCAACAATTAATTTGCTTTTAGAACACAAAAATGTTTTTCAAGTTACTCTGGTCTGAAAGCCACTGCCAAAAAGATGATTTTTATTCGAACCTGTATTAATTACAGCGCGTATTTAAGGAAGGCCTTAAAAATCATTCAACTCACTTTCATCTGGCAATAGCATCATTTAAAGAACTCTTTAAAATAAAAGTGAGCACTGGTACCTCTAGCTCCACCTGGATGTGACTTCACAGTTCCTCACTTCTGTCTTTTCTAGAAAACTGCAGTCCGTTATCTTTTTTGATAGCAGATACCATTTAAAGTCAGCTTAAATTAAAACTTAATGCATGCTTTTAGGACAACTATTCTATCATTTCCATTTTCAACAGTGGTTTTGGTACTCCCCCAAGTTCTAGATTAACCATTCCTTTACAATACCAAAGTTCTAGATTAACCATTTCTTTACAATACCAATCAGTTGTCATTATTAAAAAGATATCATAGCCATTCACCAAAAATTCGTCCTTGAACCGGTCAACCAAAGCCTGTGTCATAGTGCATTTAAAGCTAACACAAGTTCAATCCAGGCCTTTCCCCCTTACTAGTCAATTAAATAACACCAGATCAGAATCAGCGAATGTTAGAAACCTTCGTTGCAACATGCAATAAACTGAAGTAGGTTGAATATGTTTAAGAGTTAGTCTTGGTTTACTTGGGAAAATATAAAACATGAATGATGTTGCTCATGATCTGCAGAATGGCTCAGACCACTTAGGTCTCCCTCCCACGCTCCCCCCCACATCCTACTCTCTTCTCTAAATTGATCCAGAGAAAATTACTCTGAAAAGATCACAGCACTATTCCTGCTTGTTGATTGTTGGATTCCTCCCTTTACGGCGCACTTCTAGCCACTACAACTGCCACCTTTACATCAATGCAGTGCTCTTCTTAAGTATCAATACTAGGTTTGTGAGCTTGCAAGGTGTGGATCTACCTAAAGAATATCTTGCATCAATATTCCTAGTCTGATCCATTTTTGTCCTTCTGGGCAACTGGCTTTAGACCAGTTGCATTAAATAGAATGCTGGGATAGGACTTGTACTTGGTTAACCCCTTGTTTGACAGGGGAGAGACCCAAGACGATTTGGTGATACCCTTTAAATATGTATGTTTGTGAGTGTGCACAGGCTCACAGGGCTTTTGAACCCTTGAACTACCGCTTTCTGCAGGGAAGGGGCAAAATCACAACCTTGCTAGAATGCAAATTCCGATATAATATGAGCCCCGACATAATCAGGGAGTCGGTTATTAGAGCTTTGGTATAATGAGAACGCTGCCATAATTTGTCACCACACCAAAAGTCACAAGTTGATTTTTTACAACACAAGTAGATTTTTGAAGCATTGACAAGTAGACCAAAGGACAAGTAAACATTTTATAAAATTCCACACCTCTGTGCATATTTATGCCAGTCTCTCACCTTCTGTCGGAAATGTTGTCTTTTAACATAGAAATTGTACTGCTAACTAGGCTTGCGTTTTATTAATATTTAAAGTGCTATGTATCAATTTGCGCCAAAACACTCACTTGTGATAGTTCTGTTGTATCTTACCACAGGTAGCAGAGTTGTCTTTTAAGTATTTCTTTATTGACTTCTTGTTGCAGGATGGAAAATATGTACAAATGTCCATTAGCCTGGTGTTCCTTAATCTCCAGCCCCACCAGGAGCAGCCTGCCTGCTGCTCGGCCCATCTTCCAACTGTCACCACTGATCCACACAGGCACCCAAGCATTCCAGTCACACCAACATTCCACTGTCAACACTCACACTGGCTGAGCAGCAGGGAGATAGCTAAACTGGGAAACATATACTTATTTATTTATTTTATTTTAGAAACTTATAAAGCGCACAGCTACCCCCAGCGGGGGTGTCCCGGCGCTAAGACAGGCGGCAGATGCAAGTACCAGTAGGGGGCTAAGGGCTGGAAAACAGCCAGGTCTTCAGAACACGTCGGAAAATAGTTTCAGACTCAGCCATACGCAGGGAGAGTGGCAGGCTGTTCCAAGTTTTGGCAGTAATCACTGCAAAAGCTCTGCCACCCATTCTGGACATGCGGAAACGGGGAGTCGCCAAAAGGCGAAGATGATTCGATCTAAGGGTACGATTAGCCTGAGTGCTTGAGTCGAGCTCTAAGATAAGCTGCACCACGACCCTGAATCGCTCTAAAAGCCAGGACAAGATACTTGAACTGGATACGTTTGATCACTGGAAGCCAGTGAAGCTTCTTCAAGTGGGGTGTAATCGAATGGCGATATGGGATGTTGAAAATCAGTCTAGCGGCTGCGTTTTGTACAATCTGCAGGCATCTGATCAGATATGCTGGTGCCCCCACAAAGACTATTTGCATAGTCGAGATGTGAGGTGATCAGGGCATGAATAATGGTCCGACGAGAGTCCAGAGGGAGAAAGTGAAGGATTTTGCGGAGCATGTGCAGCTTACCAAAACAGGCAGAGGAGACCTGGTAGATTTGGGATTTGCAGGATAGCTCATTATCAAACCGGAACCCAAGATTGCTAGCAGAGTCCACAGGTTTCGGGGGGGATTCAGCTCAGATGGCCACCAGATCAATGGAAGAGAGGGTTTTTTTTTATTAAAAAACAGAACATCGGTTTTGTCTGAGTTGAGCTTAAGCGTATTCAATGACATCCAGGTGGAGATATTGCACAGACAGCGCCTGAAATTAGAAAATGCTACTTCAGAGTGATCTTTAAATGAGAACACCAATTGTGTATCGTCAGCATAAGAGATCACTCTGACTCCGCAGGATTCTACCAGTGTAGCCAAAGGGGAGAGGTAGACATTGAAGAAGAGTGGGCTCAAAGCAGCGCCCTGGGGAACCCCACAGCTCAAGGGTTTCTCCTCAGAGACAAATGGCTGAAGGGAGACTTGTTGGGTGCGGCCGCTAAGGTAGGATCGTATCCAGGACAAAGGGGTGCCCTGGATCCCGAGGCTGTAGAGTCTCTCAAGCAAGATAGCATGAGAGACTGTGTAGAATGCCGCGGACAGGTCAAGAAGCACTAGCATAGCTGCTTTGCCTGCATCCACGCATTCGCGAACGGTCTCAGACTTCAAGGAGGGCAGTCTCAGTACTATAGCCGGATCTAAACCCGGACTGGGAATCATGAAAAAGATGACGGGATTCGAGATAACTTGCCAGTTGTTCCTGAACTAATTTTTCCAAAACTTTGGCTGGCTTTGGTAAAAGAGAAATGGGACAATAGTTTTTAAAGACAGACGGGTCAACATCAGATTTTTTAAGGATTGGTACTAGGAGGGCCGGTTTCCAGATTGAGGGGAAAGTCCCAGTGCGCAGGGAGGAATTCCAAATCAGATTCAAAGGGGAAATAATGAGGGGGGCTAAGGAGCTAAATAATTGTGCCGGGCAGGGATCCTTTGGGGAGCCTGATTTGCAGGCGAGAAGTTTTTGAAGTGAAGTATCTATGGAGATCGGGTGGAAGAACGTCAACGCATCACTGTTAGCTGCCCTGGTGTCTTGGATAGGGGAGCGTGATGTAGGGACAAACGTTGAATATATGTCCAGAATTTTATCGTGAAAGAAGTCCGATAGCCCATTACAGAGATCCTGGGTGGGAGGAACTGTACTCGATATAGCAGACGGCTTAGTAAAATCTTTAACTATTTTGAAGAGAGTTTTTGATGAATTACCGGCGATGTTGACTTTATTGATGAAATACTCTCTCATTGCCGGGCGCTTACGTTTGTGAAAATTCTTTATGGCGGCTTTGTAGATTAATTTAGCCTTTGGATCATAAAATGATCTCCAGCTGCGCTCAAGTTTCTTACAGCGGCTTTTCTCGGCACGCAGTGCTGAGGTAAACCATGGAGCTGATGGTTTTTGTCTTGATGAAATAATAGGTTGCAGGGGGGCGATAGTATCAAGGACGGAGGAGAGCCAGCTATTGAAATTAGACACATCTAGCTCCGGATCACCAGCCAAATGAAGGGGGGCAGAGGAAAGAGCAGGTGTCATAGCATTACAGGTAATTTTAAACCATTTCCTGCTGTAATCCCGGGCCATGGAAGGATTAGCCGAACGAGAGGGTATTGCCATATTAAACGGGATTAAGAAATGGTCTGACCACGTAAGAGGAAAGGGAGATGCTGTGGCCAAATTAGGATTGTTAGAGAAAAGTAGGTCAAGCGTATGACCGGCCCGATGGGTGGGGCCACTAACCCGCTGGGTCAGATTGAGGCCCTCCAGAGTTTCTAGGAGCTGGCCTGCTTTAGTGCAGTGAATATCATCCACATGCATGTTAAAATCGCCAAGGATCATAAAGTGGGGATGTTTAAGCGACAAGTCAGCAACTATATTGTAGAGTTCTAATAGATGCTGGGGCAGGGAGTTGGGGGTGGTCTATAAATTAGGATTCCGGCCATAGCTACGTTGGGTGCAACAGTTATACTAAAATACATAGCTTCTAAGGTACCAATATTCAGGAGTTTCCTATAAGAGATTTCCCAACTTGAGTGTAGGACAACCGCAACCCCACCTCCCACCTTATTGTTGGCCCGATTTACCCCCGCAAAGCGATAGTCACTGGGGATAGCTAGATTAAGGTCGGGATTAGAGAAATCCCTGACCCAAGTTTCGGTAAGAAACATTAGATCCCAGGCATGCGTTTCAAGGGAGAGCCAAATATCATCCGGGTGGCGGGGGAGAGATCTGCAGTTGAGTAGACAGGCTTTAATGGGGGTGGGGGGGGAGGGGTGGGGGAGAGAATTGCATTCCCCTTTGAGGTGCAAAAGGAAGTAGGAGATACAGGGGGCGGTGCTGTGGAATCTACCTTAAACGTGAATGAGCAAGAATCACATTTAAAATGAGCAGAGGGCCCGGAAAACTCATGGATAGCCGGGGCGATACAGTACCTGTTTCTCAAATTAAGTAGTTGAGTCCTAGACCAGTGAATTAGGACATCAGAGGGGCTACCGGCAGCATGGCTGGCGCTGGCCGCGGAACAGGCGCGGACGGACGCAGACGGGCTTGCCTTTGGCGCGCCCGCTGCGCGACGAAAATGCCATGTTGTTTAAGTAGGAAGCGGGCGCTAGAGCGCTAACCGACCCACTCCGCCCCCAAGAGAAACCGGAAGGGAAGACCTAAAAGTCCCCAGCACCCTCCACAACAATCGGGTAAGCACGCGGTGGACTGGGGTGTGGGGCGGAAGGCGCCTGAACGCCGCGGGAGACTCACAGAAGAAAAGTGAAGGTGAGGTAGGAGCCCTTTATACGGTAGTCTTTAAAAGTGCAGGGTGCAGGAGGTAATAGTGCCAGGAATCATTAGAGCCTAAGGCTTAATCGAGGGTTATTTAAACTAAAAACAGCTAAAACAATTTAAAAGCATAGGTTAACAAAGCTGATAGCGCGAGTAGCGCGCTATCAGCGGGGACACGCGCAGATGTAAGCTACTCGCGCTATCAGCTTTGTTAACCTATACTTAAATAATCAGGATATAACATATCCCCCTCCTTTTAAATGAAAAGAACAATATAACATGGGAAGAACTATAAACAAGCATATACATAAGCAGAGAAAAAGTTCAAGACTCAGGGAAGCAACCTAAAATAAAACTTCGAAAGAGTCTGAACACTACGCAACCTGAAGGAAAAGGTAAATATTGACAAGCAACAATAAAACATTGACAAGCAATATAACCCATCCTCCCCAATAAACAGATTTTTGAAAAATGCGTAAAATGTAGCAAAATGTGGACCACACCCTTAGACAAATGTGAATGGGACACGACCCATAAGACCTACCCAGTGTGAGGGTGTAAAACCAAAGTACACGTGTAGCACCAGGTGACTTGCACACCATATGTACGGAACGTGAAGCGCGAGGAGACTTACATACCCAATAACAAAACGTGTTGCGCAAGGCGGCTTACACACTAGACAAACAAGACGTGTAGCGCATGGCGACTTACACACCAACAATACGAGACGTGCAGCGCATGGCGACTTACACACAACACAGACAACACGTGTAGCGCAAGGCGACTTACACACAGTCAACAAAACACAATATGTAACGTAGTGTAACTCCAACACAGAGACCCACCAAGAAACCAGAATCGCCCTCATGTAAGGGAGTGCAGTGTAAAAATCGAAACTTAAAACCATACCCATCCCTCTTGTAAGGGAGTGTAATGTGACCACCACCCACTAAAAGACTAGGACCTCCCTTGCGTAAAGAAGCCTAAAATGTGGCATCACAAACAATATAATATAGATAAACATCTCTCCAACATAAACGCTAAAGAATGCAAACTCTTTTCTTTTCCACTAGTAATATTTTTTTTAACCAGTACCCCACCACCGGTGAGCAGGTCACCTCACCCGAGTAGTACTAAACTGGGAACACACAAGTACAGTGCTCCCCACTTAAAACTTGTAGATCAAACATGAAACCTGTAGTGACTATGAATCACTAATACACAAACCTGTGATAACTATAACACAAGCTAATGATGAAAATGTTTCCTATAAAAACTCTGAATATTGCAAAATCTTATTCTTGGTCTCTTGTAAATTCTTGTAAACATGCAGCATGACCGTTGTGAAGATTGGAAGTCACAAACTTATTTGCAATAGAAGGGAACAAAACCTCCTTGTGTGTGAAAATGATAAAGAAATACCAATAACTGGAGGTCACACACAAATCATGCTCATAACTCAGTCGGAACCACAGTACTATGGAATAAAAGACAATGTAGAAATACCCCACTTTGCTCCTCTTGCAGCGTGAGACCATTGGTCATGCAGGTGCTGGAATTGGAAAACAGGTAGACAAAAATTAACAAAAGTACCTACAATCGAAAATTTCTCCCTCTGCAGAATGAACATGTGAGGCCAAATGAAGTATGCTCACTCCGACTGTGAGCACTGAAGAAAACAGCATAACCCGGTGTTTGCGTGCAGACTCAGATTCCAAAAGAACGCTACACAATCGTGAAACGCGTCGGATGGCACCGGGTAAAGCCAAACAAGATGAGTGCTGCCGCAAACCCCAAGATGGCGGCACGATGTCTCGCCAGCGCAGGATGGCTCACGGCGCGTCCGTGCAGCAGGGCGTCCCTCAGCAGCCCTAAGCTGCATAGAATCAACGGCGTCAGAAAGGATCCCACGAAGGCACTGCAGGACTCCAAGATGCAGGTAAGACTGCACGCGCTGAGAATGACACGCGCTCTCTTTTTCAAATACATACAGCTGCGGTTAAACTGCCACATGTCAAGGGGGGGCTGCCGGAGACCAAACGTTATCAAAACAAAGCATGGCTTACCTCCAAAAAATCCACAGCAGCACTCGGAACATGGCAAATCCCAGTCAGCAGAACAATGTGTGGAAAAGTAGACTCCACAATAATGTCCCCAACGCAAAAGTCTCTGGCGTGGTGCAAACACCGTGACCAAGCACCAGCAGTGAAAGAACATGTATAGACATACCAGAGAAGAGTACTGCTCTCGCAGGGAAGAGCAATGGCACAGTGTGCTGAGAAATCCCAATCAGTGCACACACATTGAAAGTAAATCACATAGTGATGGCTACCACCACAGATGACACTTGTAAATAGCGGCTCCCATACTCAGCAAGCCAAATTCTCATTGTAAGCCTCTGGAGATCGAGTTGGCTGGTTGTCTGCTGTTTAAACTTGTAAGATTGAAAACCTCTCCATACCAGTTGAACCATCCATATGTAGTAAATATCCAAATTTGAGATGTGGAAGTAGTAAGCCTCAGATCACTTGTATCAAAGTCATTTTTAAAAGTACAATGAAGCATGTCCAGGCTGGGGCTGTCCGCTGACAAGGACACTGGTGGGGCTGGCTTGCCTGGAGCTCCATTCTTCACGCTTAACTCTTAGTTTCTCTTGGTTTCGTAAGTTTCTCCTTGTCCAAACCATAGACAATTCTTTTACATCCATAAGTATGCTTGAGTCGAGGCCCAGCTCGTTGCCAAAAATGTTGCATCTTACCACAGGTACCCAAGTTGTCTTTTAAGTATTTCTTTATTGACTTCTTGTTGCAGGATGGTAAATATGTACAAATGTCCATTAGCCTGGTGTTCCTTAATCTCCATCCCCACCAGGAGCAGCCTGCCTGCTGCTCAGCTCATCTTCCAACTGTCACCACTGATCCACACAGGCACCAAAGCATTCCAAGCATCACAGACACACCAACATTCCACTGTCAACACTCACACTGGCTAAGCAGCAGGGAGATAGCTAAACTGGGAAACATATACTTAAGTAATCAGGATATAACAAGTTCCTTTTACAACTACACAAAATAGCATTTGCTTTGGATAATCAACACTAAAGTAAAATCCATTCATTAATGAGTCAAGTTTCGGAGGAAGGAAGGAAGAGAGAGGGAGAGGAGAGAGAGAGAGGGAGAGGGAGAGAGAGAGAGGGAGAGGGAGAGAGAGAGAGAGAGAGAGAGAGAGAGAGATATAGATTTAGGTTAATTATTTGAATCTTGGCAAGGCAGATTAATCTTTATCCTTCCAAGACTGATAAATTGAGTCCTACTGGTTAATACCTGTTTAAATTTCAACAAAATTACAGTTTTAAAAGAAAATAATGGCATTACTATATGCGGAGGGAGTCTAGCAAGATGCTATATAAAATTACAACTCATGGCTTTCAATGGATTAGTATAATCATGAATAAGCATAGAAGTGTGCTGCCCCCAGCTACGCAAGAAAAACAATCCCATAATTAAAAACCATCTTGTGCTTCAACAATATGAAAGGTGGGAATAGGAGCTAAAGTAGACCATCCAAGTAGAAGAGAAGTATGACATTTGTTATGTGCAAGAGCCAGTATTTTCAGTTCATCTTAAAGAAAGCCTATTTGTGCTCATGTCTTTACTATGAGTGCAAAAAAGCATATGAATAACAGGTTATCATAGTATATTAAAATAAAATTATGTGTGAGGCTGATGAGCGTATAGTGTGGTTCTATATGGCTATAAGGTATCTAACCAACAAGCATTTCCTAAACATACAAGACATGAACTAGCAAGACATTAACCAGCATTAACAATGCCATTGAATCATGAGAGTAAATACACCAGAGATCACACAGGCTCTTGCTAGCTCTAGCCTAGGGTGACACTTTACTTCAAGTCATCACAGACACTATTTCGAGTCCTGAACTTTTCCCCTACAAATCAATGATATCAGGTGTGTCTGTGTAATTAGTACTTTAAATATGCTATGGCTATAACAGCCAAATTTCTTTTGGCTGACACACAAAAACCCAGGACTGGAAATTGTAATGACATTGAGATAGTCACTCTAGCCAAACTCAATAAAAGGACTACTTGACCCCATCACCAAAACATAATCGAACATATATGGGACAATACGACCATTCAAGAAATGCCCTCGCCCTTGGTGGACAGCTGTCCAAGCAGCAGCATGCCATGGAAAAACATTTGAAGTACAAAAGTCGAAATTGGCTGACCAAAAGCCCACTCTATAAAATTCTTATTGCATTTTTTAGAAGAATCTGTAGCCAGAAGTTATGGGATCAGGTTTCAGAATTGATAATAAAAAAATATAATTAGTGCAGATCATATTATAATGAACATACAGTGCGTTCTATCAAGGAAGGACTCCCTATTCTAAGAAGTAGGGCACAAATGATGTCAGACAGAACCCATGAATAGTTCAAAAATAAAGGCAAGAGCGAGATTCGCATGAAGCAAATAAATCAATAATTAATAATTGCAGTTTCCCATAAAGAGAAAATAAAGCTTAGAGCAAATAACCATTGGTCAAGCCAATTAGTTAAAGCATAAAGCTTAGGGTTTTAATAAAAGTCACAGGGACACAAAGCCTGTCATTCTGCTCTGTAGCTCTGCACCCCACCCCCTTCTCCAGCTGAATCTGTTCTCCGTCTAAAGGAATCTCTCTTTTCCCCTCTAGTTCTTCTTTTTCTTCTTCTCTCATCTAAGGCCGTCTTCCCTCTGGTTCTGAAGCTCCTAATCTAGGAACACGTTTATAAATCTATAAATGTTGCATAAAGTATGGCATGTTCATCTCTTCCAATGGAAATCCAGCACTCTCCAAAAGGCACATTTTCCCCCTTTTCCTCCTGCTCACACGTCATTCTTCAAGCGCTGGCTATCGCTTTGTTCTCACGGCACATTTTAATCTTATTTAAAATGTTTGCCTAACCTTCTGATAGAGAAACATGTTATTCTAACTAAACACATTACAATAGCTGCAAGAGAACCGTATTTTTTTTTATAATCAATTTTATTGATTTTTGTGTGAACAAAAAGAGAACTTTACAGCACAGATAAGCAATAGGTACATTGGAATAATTATCAATTTGGTCATGCGCGAACATACATGTCGCTCCCATATCGAGCGTAATATCATACGCTATCATAATCCGAGAAGAGACAGGTTACTCATACCTCACAAATGGTTCAACCATTTTCCCCAGACCCTTGAGCGCTTGATTGGGCATCCACTGGCCTCCCAGTGGCTTCTCTTGCACTGCGCACCAGTCCACTCCCTTGCACCATCTAGAGAGACTTGGGGGGGGGGGGTCAGACTGTTTCCATGCCGCAGCAATGTCCTATTTGGCCACCATGGTGGCGGTAGCTAGGAAGAGCTTGTCAGACCTGGACCCGTCCAGGCCATCCATGACACCCAGGAGGAGGTTCAGGGGGTTATGTGGCACCTCCCATCCCAGGACACCCGTGAGCTCAGACACTAGTGCTTCCCAGTAAGGGGTAAGGTGGGGGCAGGACCAGACCATATGATAAAAGTCAGCCGGTTCTTGCCCGCAGCGCATGCAGGATGGCGAGGATCGCAGACCTGCCTTATAAAGACGGTCTGGAGTTAGGTAGGCGTTATGAAGATAGAATAGCTGGATTAAGCGAAATTTAGCTGAGGTGGTAATGGTCTTGGGGGCCATTAAAGCGTCACGCAAGTCCTCGTTCTCAAGGGGACCTAGCCACCCCTCCCAATGGTGTCTAAGGTCAAGCGATGCTGGGCTATTGTTGGTTAAGGAACGATATATCTGTGACACCCTTCCCCAAGTCCCCCATCATGATTTGTGCTTCCATTGGACTGAACTCTGGAAGTGTAGTACCCGTTGCTAAATGTGTATTGAGAGCGTGGCGTAGTTGTAAATACTTGTAGAACTGTGAGGGGTGTAGCGGTTCTGTAGGTCTCGGAATGATCGTATGTGGTCCCCCACCCACACGTCCCCCAATTGTGATATATACCAATAAGGTCCCATCCTCTGAATCCCTCCAAGGCTTGCATGTCCCCAAGCCACTCACCCTGCCAAAGGGGCATTTGTTGGGTTCATTTGTTATCCCACCGAGTATGACGCAAGGCCAAGCGCCAGGCCAGCAGGACCGCTCGGGTCACCGACGGTAAGGCTCTGGGCACCGGACCTCCATACATCATAGCCTGGATTTGTTAAAGTCCCAGTTCCCTTAACTCGGTCCTGTAAGCTGGGTCTGACCAGCCGCCAGTAAAACAGTTGTGTAGGACGAGCAGTCGGGTTGCTAAATAGTATAAATAGAGATCAGTCATACCCATGCCCCCGTCAAAGGGCGGGATCCGGCAGTGGGCGAGACCTATACGTGGTCTCCTGTTCCCCCACAGGAACTTTGTGGCCGTGCAGTCTAATTCTCTAAGCCAGGGCCGCAGGAGATGAAATGGGGTATTTTGGATAATGTACAAGAAGCGGGGGGAGGATCATCATTTTAAAAAGGGCCACTCTACCCGACAGGTTAAGTGGTAATGTTTGCCAGCCCCGGAGATCGTCTTTAGCCTTCTTAAACAGTGTGGTGATGTTTAGTGCCCACTCTAAGTCGGGAAGTAGAGCGATACATATCCCAAAGTATTTGAATGATTGCCGCCTGATGGGTATAGTTGATTGCCAGTCAAAGCACTCCCTTGAGAGATGAAGGGGCACCAAGGTCGACTTGGCGGAGTTTAGGCGAAGGCCGGAGACCTGCTCAAAGGTGTGGAGGACCTGGAGGCATCTGGGTCCGGATTGGACGGGGTCTGCAAGAAAGAGCAGCACATTGTCTGCATATAGGGCAATTTTGTCAACGTGGGAGTCATCCCACTTCCAGTCCTGGATCTGATCGTCGGATCGGATGATACATGCCAAAGGTTCCATCGCTAGGGCAAAGAGGTGGGGTGAGAGGGGGCAACCTTGTCTTGTGCCCCTCCTAATTAGGAACGCCTCTGAGAGAGCCCCATTTATGAGTACTCTCGCTCTTGGTTTGGAGTATAGGACACGGACGAGACGGCGGAAGCACTGCCCCAGACCTGCTGTGGCTAACACATCATCTAGGTATTGCCAGTCTACTGTGTCGAAGGCTTTTTCGAAATAGACTAGGAGGAGTGCTAGGTAGGGGGTGAGTGACTGGTGGTTCGCTAGGGCCAGGTGTAAGCGCTGCAGGCAATGCCTTGTACTACGTGTTGGCATGAAGCCGCATTGGTCTGGATGGACCAGCTTATTGAGGATTGGCCGCAAGCGTTGGGCTAGGATCGTGGCGTATATCTTTACCTCTGTGTTGATCAGTGAGATTGGACGGTTGTCCGTGCAGGCGGGTGAGGGCGGTTGAGTCTTGGGTATAACGACGATAGTGGCGACATCCGTTTCGGGAGGGAATGTCCCGGTCTCCGTGGCTTCTTGAAACAGTGCGAGGAGGTGGGGGGGACTAATGTCTCGAAATGAGGAATAATATTCTTGCGGGAGCCCGTCGGGGCAATACGGTTTGCTAAGGGGTACGATGCAAGCATATGTAATATTTTCCCGTTTTTGTCACCCCAACCATACACTCTGGCAATGGAGGATCTCCATAACAGCTTAGCTGACTCAAGTGAGATTTGTTTAATCTCTTCCCGTAGGATCTCGAGTTGCCTAACTCGCGGACCGTCTGACACCCCTGGTGAGTTGCTTTCCAGGCGAGTTGCCTCTGCCTCAAGAAGGGCAAGTCGGTTGTCCTGGGACAATCGTTGTGCCTTAAGCTGGCCTTACTCGCCTCCCAGAGGGTACCCGGAGAGGGGACAGAGTCTTGATTAGAGAGGAAGTATTGTCCGAGTTCCTTCCCCATCGCTTTTTTGAAATCTTTGTTCTGGAGTAACCAGACATTCAGCCTCCAGATGGGGCGAAGCGCATCAGAGGGGTCACCCAGGTAAAGGAGAACGGGAGAGTGGTCTGCGATGCCTCGGGGAAGGATACTGACGCCAGACACTCTCTGGCAATCGGAGGCAGGTATAAAGACCTTGTCGATACGTGCCTCTGTATGGTGCGCCGCTGAGGTGTGGGTGTATTGCCTGCAAGATCCTACCAGGGGAGGGTATGCCTGTGGTGTCAAGGCCTGGGCACCTGACTGCATTGAAGTCACCCCCTATCACTATTTCTCCCAGGGGCAAGGCGGAAACAACATCCGTGACCTGTCTCAGCGACGAAGTGAGTGTTGCTGGTGGGACATACACCGATATTAGGTTTAGGGTGTTTCTCTCCCCCCCGGCGTCCCGGTTAGGGCCACGAACCGGCCTGGAGAGTCCCTTGTGACGTGATTGAGTACAAAGGGGAGGCTGCGCTTCAGGAGGATCGCCACCCCTCGTGAGGCCCGTTCGAAGCCGAATGCCACACCTTATCGAACCCATGTCTTGCAAGGAAGGGACATTGGTTCCCCAGGAGGTGAGTTTCTTGGAGTAAAAGTACATACGGGGTGTGTCTTTGGGTGTACCTCAGGACTGCTGTTCGTTTGATTCTGTTGAGCATGCCACGGATGTTTCATGACAGAACTCGGACAGGGTTGCCCCTATCTAACTCTGTGTCATGGTCTATGTGTGGGGCTGGGAGACTACTGGGGTCCAAACCCTCTGGGGAGCCGAGCCAGTCTGCAGGCAATTGTGATCTGGGTCTCTGTCTTCTAGTTAGTGGGACTGACTTGTATTCGCGCTGGTAAACGGATGATGTGCTGTGAACACTTAACATTAGAGAACTAAAACATAGAACAACGGTCCCAACCCGAGACCCCCACCCCCCCTGCTCCTACCCCCACCGTATACTTCTGGAACTGAAGCATCTGTCGCCCTATTAATTCAAAGTTAACATGCTAAACTAAAACGCTTAGTTGGGAGGTTACGTGGAGGACCCCTCTCATAGTTCAGATGTGGCTGAAGCATCGGCAGATAACTGACTATTGTAGAGCGTTGGGACCACTGTCCCGCACTCCAAATGGAGCTTGGACATCTGTTGGAGTCTTTGGGTTGGACTATTCTCTGTTAGATCGCTGGGCTCCAGGAAAGGTCAGTGTCAGTGGATCCAGTGCTCAGGGTCCGGGGGGGGGCGGGGGGATGGCTTCCCTCTACGGCCGGGCATTCCAAGGGGGCTGTTGGGACGGAGAGCCAGATGGGCCGGAATAATTCTTGGGGTCCAGGGTGGCCGATCCTGATGGGTCTCTACGTTTGCCACGACCCCTACATGATCCTGTGCGCCTTCTATGCTCTCCAAGGGATGTCGGCCGGGCCACTTCAATCCGAGGTCTCGAGGGCAACGACGTGATTCGAGGCCTGAGGGGGCTTTCTTCGGTCAGCCAGGTTCAGGCCAACTCTGGGGACTCGGAAAAAGTATGCTTTATCCTGAAATACTACCCGGAGGCGGGCTGGGAATAGTAATCTGTATTGGAGGCCGAGGGCGCGCAGTTTTTGTTTGACTTCAGTGTACGAGCGCCTTTGAGCTTGGACCTCCTTAGTGTAGTCAGGGAAAATCATTATGGTGTGGTTTTGATAGACCAAAGTGTTTTGGGCTCGTGCCTCCCGCGGGTTTGCGTCTCTGTCTTTAAAGTTCAGGATCCTGGCAATGATGGGTCAATATGGCGCACCAGGAGGTGGCTTGGGCGCCAGGGAACGGTGGGCCCATTCCACCGCAAACCACACTGACAGAGTATCTTTTGGCATCCATGACTCCAGCCATTTTTCTATGAAGGTTGCCATCTGGCTTTGTTCCGCCCCCTCGGGAAACCCCACCAGTAAGGGGTTGTTGCGCCTTGACCGATTTTCGGCGTCTTCAGCCAGTCTGTGTAATTCTTTGGTGTGGGTCCGTAGGGTGGTTACCTGATCTTTCAATTGGCGAACGCCATCTTCGACCGTGGAGATACGGGATTCTGCTTCGGAGATGCAGGCAGTGGCGTTCCGGAGGCCTTGCCGGATGAGGGCCACATCTACCCTGACGTCGCCAATTTTGTTCTCCACTGAGGCCCGCGACGTACTGATAGCTTGTAGGATCGTGGTGAGGTCTCCTCCAGGGAGGGCAGATTTTCCCAGGGCACCTTCTGCGGGTCCGGAATCATTTGTGGTGAACTGGTCCATCTTGGTTTGTGTTTGCGTTGTTGCTGGCATCGGGCCACGGTCCTTTCCCATGTTGTTTAGAAGAGAGGGTAGCTGGAACCAGCGCTGGCTCCTGGTCTCTCAGTTGGTCCTGGCGTTGGTCCTCCAAATGGCGCAGAGGGAGGCTGGTCTCTAGGGTTGTTGACTGGTTAGGTGCCTTAATCTTCCTTATGCAGGAGTGCCAGAGCTTTGCGTGAGGATGCTTCCTCGTTGATCAAGGTGAATAAGAGCTTGTGCACTCAACAGTTTAGTCTCTGTACAGGCGGAGAAACTTATTATTTAAGCAGGAAAAACAGAAACATATTGCGGCAATACATTTTGAAATACGTGTGCTTTATATCACTGTACAGTAAATAAATGAGGCTTTAAGTTAGTTTATGAATAGAACTCTGTTTAAGATAACATTGTACCAGCAACTAACAAAATATCAGGAAGACTCAGAGGTTACTTTCAGAGCATCTATTTCACAGCACATTTTTACTGTTATCTGCAAGGTCAAATGAAGCTTCTTCCGAGCAAGCTGCAAACCACTAATTTTATTTAGCTGCCACTGCTCTTGTGCAATTTTATTTTTTAAATGTCAAGTTTATTAAATACAAGCTATACACTACTACTGCACACGTTTAATAATTATTGTAAGTTAAGAAAACACATTCTATAATTAAAATTAAATCTAAACTACTCACATTAACTACGAACTATACTTGTACATGATTTAACATTTTTAAAGAACATGATTATAGGAGAAAGCGTCCAATTAAAGGCCATTGAAGCCTCGTGTTTTCATTTTCTGCACCTGTCTGAGTGTCATTTTAAAAGTCCATGGCAGACAATCATTTTAATTTGTTATGCAAGTAAAAATTTTATTTTTGGAGTCTTTCCTACAGTGACAAGTCAGTGATCAAAGCTACAGGCTCCATTGGTTCAATGAGAAAAGTATTGCCAGATGCAATATCTAATTTGTTACTCCAAAGGCAGTAGACCCGACTTATTTATGTAAAGCATGGCTAAATACCGTCTATTCAACTGTTGATCACCACTTCATATTCTTTTTGCTACCAAGCTAGGATCTTTGGTATGAGCAGATATGCTGCCTAAATGGCCCATATTGATTACGGTGGAGGAAATTACAGATCTATATCCCTTTTCTGTAATACCACAGCGTGTTCCACTAGGACTCTTTTCTTTTAGTATTACTACTGTACCTAAACTTACTCTGTGAACACTACTAATATGCCTTTTACCAACCCCTTCTTACAATATGTGCCTTGCTCATTGTTATATGCTAAAATAGTAAAGTGTTCAATAAAAATATTTTCAAAAATATAAAAGCACGAGTTAAAGCCACTAGATCTTTTAGTGTGGATTGTCATTACACCGCCATTAAAGCCTGTTAAGGTATTTTATTACATGAAAACCCACTTAGTAGGCAATGAGTTTGGTGTGGAGTACCTCTTCTGGCAAACCCGGGCGGAATAAGAGTTGCACTGTAATTATCCTTGCGAGAACCTCTTAGAAGGGTCTAACAGGTCTATCCATCCGCCAGGCCCGGGAAATTAAAAACAATTCTTTAAAAAAATAAGTACATAAAAGTGAATATCTTGAGGAGATTTGCCTTAGCCATCTTCTGTAACTGGTCTGTTCAAGTGTCATTCACATTCTGTTTTCATCCATGTCAGCATGGGGCAATGGGTCGACCCACTTGAGTTATTGACTCTATTGCCCTCTGCTCCCCAGACAATGCAACTGCTCTGCTCAATCATTTAATCTGCAGTGCACAGCATTGCCATTGCTTCTAAAAAGGGGTGACCACTTTAGAACAGTAGTTTTTTTTATCCATTCCAAGATGATCAACAGAGTGCTTCTAAACACTGTGGAATTGCTGGTTTAAAACAATGAGAAACTATGTATAACACAACTGCAAGATGGCTGCCCGCTATTATGTGAAGTTTTATTTTTTATTGCAAGCATAGGCTTACCAAGTTTGAGCAGTATTTATTTTTTATTTTTCTACTCTTATTTATTAACTTATTTAGAAAATGCTTTTGTTGTGCATGTATTTTATTGCGGACAGGTAAGTGGGTAAACACAAGAATAAGTCAGCGGGTGGATGAATGGATCATTAGTGAAAAGACAAGTGATAGTGCATGTATGATCACTTACTGAGTGCCTAAGCTCACCAGTGACTGAAGAAGCGCTTTCAGTTATAATCCAGACCAACTGGCATTGGCAATGCACCCATCTTAGCTGCCTATCAAATGCCAGGGGGTAGAAAATACTCAATTGGGAGGACAGATAATAGAGGTATGACAGGCTCTTTGAAAATCAAAAAGGAACTCCCACATAATTTGCCTTGTTTATACTTTGAGGAGGCGTGTGCAAAAGATTTAAAACAAAGGCAACAAGGCGCTTTGGTTCTTGGAAGAAAAGGTGTTGAAATCAAGAGACATCTAAAGGTCTGAGACAAGAATAGCAGCATTTGCCAGCTATGATTCAGAAACAGAACACTTAAGATACGGACGTGGAATATGAATGCCTTTGACCATAAACTCACAAGAGGGAAAGTGCTCCACATCCTTAAAAGACACAGGCCTAGTGTGTACTGCTTCAGTAAACACACATCAGGTGGGTAGTGTTTGTAGATCTATTAGAAGAGGCAGGTACGTCTTCCCAGAACATTCAGGATTCACTTCCAGGTCACCGGGTGAGGAATCCCTTTTCAGGAGAGCACTGCCATTTGAGACAGAATAAATATGGACAGGTTAGGTTGCAATGTGGCAGGAGATCGGGAAGGCGTGAAGACAGTACTACTTTCAGTGCATCTGCTCCCAGAATTCAATACAAACAAAAGGTGAAGATATGGATGGTGGTACTACTACTACTAACTCATGAGGCCCTATTGTTAACTAGAGGAGATTTCTATCCGTTCACGGGAGATTGAATAGATAGATCAGCCCTTCCTGGGAAAACAGGGAAAAATAGGTCCACGCTATACTGCTGCACCACTGTCTGCCTAGTTGATGTTTGGACGTCGCACTACAATGCACTACATTGGGGGGGCCAAAATACCACCGGACCTGGGTCAATACCAGTACAAAAAACAAGGCTTTCACAGTGGATAGCCTAGTAGAACAACCACAACACCCATATAAAAAACTAAACAAACAATTTCGCAAGTTCAAGTCGAAATGTCTCTATGGTTATTTGGCTTATGCACATACTCTGGTTGTTGAAGCAGCAGCCTATCATTGGATTCCAAAAAGGCTCTTAGCTCCAGTGAATGATAGCTGTACTATGGAAGATAAGCATTAGACATGCACTCCTCCATTATATACGTACCCCAACGTTAAGGTGAAAGGCAATTGAGTACTGTTGTCTGCCATTCCTTTAAAATGGCACAATGGCAACACAGGGTGTACCTTTTGAGAAGCACAAGGGACTGGGGTAACAACGTTACTACAAAACAACAGGAGTACCCCTTGGGCAAGGATAAAATTATTATATATCAAAATTATCAAATAGCCCTCATTTCCCACATGAAAAGGTTGTGGCTTTTTCTGAAACCTTTTCAGTTTCAGACTCTGAAAATCTAAGCTCCACGACACAAGCATTAGAGAATCAAAAATAATTTTTTATTTTATCGTGAGGCCCATTATGTTGCAAAAGGAGGAAACAGCGATGAAGAGGCCAACGTGGGGGGGGCAACTAAGCAAGATACCATACAAACCAGGAATCCGTTTTACGAGTAGCAAACAATATGGAGAATACGATATTCAATTTGCCATCCCATGTTTTAGATCGTGTGAGGTTGAAGTTTTGAGTAAAGGTTTATCCTTTGTTCCTTCATATAGAAATAAAATGTTCAAGTCTAAATTGGAACTGTACAAGTTTTTTAGAATGATTAGGTTAAAAAACGATTTAGATAAATTTAAATCAAGACTCTTCTGACGCCACAGGCTTACATTTACTGTCTATCTTCTTTCAGGTAAACCATCAGATGGACAAAGAGGTCCTGCTCTGTGAAAATGTTGATCTTACCTACATAGGTGCCATGTTCAAAAAAGAAAAATATATAAAATGCAACCTTTTGTTAGGTAAGTCCAGAGCTATCAAACACATTGCCAAACTCAATGAATTAATTATTAGGTCTGTGGGCAAAGGAGGCGGAATAGTCCTGCAAGATCAGACAAAATATTTACATAAGATACATAGACAGCGGATGTTGAATGTTAGAAACGCCTGAACTGCGATTCCCACGAATAGAATCAGAAAAGATTAAATCTATAACTGATAATGCTCTTAATGAGGGTTGGGATCAGCCAAAAGTTTGTTAAATAATCCCAATGTATGCATTCCAATGTTATTTACTCTACCAAAAATGCATAAAGATCCCGAGTCCCCTCCTGGCTGCCCAATTGTGGCTGGTTGGTAGTCTATGCTTGACCCATTATCCAAATATGTGGATTTGACAGTTTCTATGTAGAACTGCTCTGAGATGACTAATTATTTTCAGGAAGCTGAGCATCTAATCATTCTATTTAGTAGCACAAGGCTACCTAAATGGCAATATAAAATGTTTTTCAATCAATTAACAGATCTAGGCCCTTTACACATTTTCTACTTGTGAGACAAAAAAACTTGACTTATTGAACCAAATGGTCATGTTGGCTAAGATATATTGGTAAAAAACAAGCCAGCAGGTGAAAATCGCATTTTATAGCGTCAATCTAGGATTAGATGCAGGGTGTCAAATCCATCCTTTGTGGAACACTTCTTGGGAAAAGGTCACAAACTAAGTGATAAGTTCTGGTTTGCTATTGAGATTATCTGTATGACTATAAGAGGTTCAAATATAGAGAGGGCCTTGGCCATTAAAGAAAATCATTGGATTTGGAAACCCTCAATACTGTCATTGCCACTTTAAACTCTGCAGTGGAAAGGCATTATCTGGCAACTTAGTAAGCATTAATGAGTACACCTTGGTTTACATGTTCTCTTTGTAGTAAGTAATAAATATTTTGCCTCACTAATTATACTGATTTTGATTCAATGTCAATAGGATATCTACAATGAAATCAATGCAGATTTTTGGGTGCACTTTCGATATGAATTGTTAGCTGATAAGATAATCAAATTACTTATTTCTTTCCTCGATATAGGTATTGTTGGCTTGAAATTAATTATTAACTCTTGCGCTGTTATGGAATTGATATTTAGGGTGTCATTTGATTTACTACACAGATGACTTTTGTTGCATCCAATGCGCATTGCTTTGTATTTTTAATTTCCTACATCGTTGCTGTTTTACCTTATTGTTCTAAGATGGCGGGTGCTTTTGACCACTTTTCTCAGGGTAGTTTGTGGTGGTTAAAATCGCTGACTAAGCACATACTCCCTGTTTGATCTCATTAACCAATCAGGAACACTATGTAAGTAAGTGCCTTGCAGTAGCTGTTATTCAACCATCGTTTTTCAAATGATGTCGGTTGTCCCAAGACTGTGTCAGTAAGGTAAGCCATATGTGAAATATAACCTGGTAATCTTGAACATTGTCACTCTAAGATGGTGCCTTTAAATATGTTGTATTTCTTACAATTTTTTCTAGTGAGAGATTTCGATCATTGGTTTCTAAGTAGAATGAAGGACACACGCATACTATTGTGTGTTTGATTCCCCAGACCGTATCATCAATTTAAAAGAAATTGACCAACAGACCTCTTCTAACGTTGCAGCAGCTTTTTTAAAGCATGTTAGTGTAATACTTGAGATACTTTGTACTGTTTCTTTTCTATTTCTTTTCAATAAACAGCACAGATGTTGGTAGCCATAGACTGTTAGGCGATAGCACCATGTTGTAATCTATTGGTCACATTCTCTTTTGATTATATGCGAATCGAGGGGCAATGTTTTCAAACAACTGGTTCAGAACTAAAGAAGGCCAACTGGAGGTACTCCTTTTCATTCATTCATTCATTCATAAAAACTTTATTTCGGCACGTTTGGCCATAAAAGCACAATTTAAAATAATTTAAAGTACAATAAGATACAAATAGTTAAAAAGGGAATAAAAAGATCTACATTCCACGCTCTGAAGCAGCATTTCCAGGGTTCAGCCATCTTGAAAAACAGGACATAAAGTGCTTGTGCAATATACATTTGAAGGCTAATTCCAAGCAATATTTTTGTTCCATTATGTGTTACAATTTAAAGTAGCGATACACATAGAGATGATAAAAAAACAGAATAGCAATGCATTTACTCAGCCAGCATAATTGCCCCCAGTTATCAACATGATGGTTAGGTAAAACCAAAAGCATTGGGGGGCAATGATCTATATACATTCAGTGCCAGCGAGTATTGGTCATTAAAAATAATTCAATCATCTCTACAACAACCCAATAAATACAGTATGTGGGAAAATCAACAATTAGGACATATGTCAGAGGCAATTATCATTCCTATTTGCAGACTTATTTAAGATGGCTCTGCGTGTGCACCACATGGTGAATAAAAAGCGTGAAATAGAAAAGACAATGGGCATGCGCGTGTCAGATTTTAGTATCCTATACACGTCGCGACAATGTCTAGACCCCAAATTCCTACAGAGTTGAAGTAGCCATCGCGACCTTGCCTTCCTGTACCCCTGGCAAAAAAATACCACATGGAGTTCGGTCTCATCTGTGTTGTTACACGCAGGGCACTCTGCGTTTGTGTTGCCCTCCCATTTTTTTGTAAATTAACGCAGCGGAAGGACTCCATACCTAAATTGCAAATAAAGCTTCTTAGCCAAAAGCGGCTGAATTTCGTCCAACACTGGTTCTAAGATATGTGTTTTTTACTTCCAGGAACTCAGCAGTCAGTCGCCCCACTGAGGGTCTCCTCTCAAGCTGGGTGAGTTTGTAGTCTCTATAACTCTCTACCAGTGCTTTTCTGGAAGTCATTTGGGAGATTTCTTCGGCATTGTGCCACAGACTACCCCTGCCCAAGTCCTCACATGTTTTCTTGACATACAACAGCCATGGCAACTTCCCTGCACCTCGCAGCCCCATGACATCAGTCAGTTCTTCTCTATAGGGAGCTAATTCAGGGGTGCACCACAGGCGACGCCAGTATAATATAGGTCTAAGAGCAGCTTCTTCCTCAATGGGTCTAATCCCTAGATCCAGACGCAGAGGTGTTAGTGGTGTACTAGAAGGCAGTCCCATAAGTTGTCTTGCGAATAAATTCTCAGTGCGGGCTAACTGGCCATATGAACAGTGCCCCCATAATTCTGCTCCATAAAGTGCAGCAGTCCTGGCCTGTGCCTTGTAAATTCACTGGACTCACCAGTTTTTCAGAGCAAGTCCTATATAGTTTTAAAATACCCCCCGTAGTCTGGGATAGTTTTAAGCCTGTTTTACTGATCTGGGCACCCCAATCCATTCTCTCTGTCAATGTGATTCCCAGGTACTCAAAGATGGTTACCCTCTCTAGGGGACTTCCATCCAGACAAGGGTTTGGGCGAGTGGTATTACCTACATTAAAAGCCATGTACTTTGTTTTTTGTAGGTTAATTTCTAGTCCCCGTTGTTTGCAGAAGTCGCTAAAGTTGTTAAGGGTCCTCTGAATTCCCATAGGGGATTTAGCAAGCAGAAGCATATCATCTGCAAACATGAGGGCAGGTATTTTGCGTTTCGCCAGCCTGGGAACATCGATGTTTTCCCCAGAATTCAGTGATTCTATTAAGCCATTAATAAAAAGGCAAAAGAGAGTTGGGGCCAGGACACAGCCTTGCCGGACCCCTCTCTCGACAGGCAGGGGGGATGAAAGTTCGCCATTTTTACCAAATCTAATTCGAGCAAAATTGCCCTCATGTAAGCCTTTTAACTGGTGGCAAAGATACTCTGGGACTCCCATGTCTAGTAAAGTTACCCAGAGTTTGTCCCTTGGTACCAGGTCGAAGGCAGATTTGAGGTCTACAAATATAAGATAGAGGCTGCCACCCTCTATACAAACAGTTTTCCAATGTATCATCTGTAGCCTTAGGATCTGGTCAGTTGTTGATGTCCTTGCTCGAAACCCGGCTTGGAGGGGGGTAAGAATGTTATGTTCCTCCATCCAATTCTGGAGACGCCCCAGTAAGACATGTGCAAATATTTTTTGGCTTACATCTATCAAACTAATCAGACGATAGTTGACAGGTGAAAGCGGGGAGCCCTTTTTATAGATTGGTATTATTTCGGCCCCTGCCCAGGTGGTGGGGATCGCCATGCCTTGGAGAATAGCATTAAACAGGGAAGACAGGTAAGGGGCCCATACAGTCGGCTCAGAGCGAAAAAGATCACCAGGGATCTTATCCAGCCCTGCGGCTTTGGCTGGTTTAATCATGCCCAGGGTGTCGGTGGCTTCTCTCAACGAGATTGGGGGGAGTATCTACAGATATCGGGCCAGGGGACAGTAGACGTATGTTCACTAACCCTTCCCAGTCATCTACCCGTGTGTTAAGTGATTCAAAGTGGGCCTTCCATGCTTCTTCACCAATATTGGGTTCTATAGCTGTTTTACCCTCCTGAGACCCTGAATTGATGACATTCCTGATGGAGCAAGGTTTCAAAATTGAAACTTGCTTGTATGCAATTCTCCTCATAGTATTAATTTATTAAACTTGTATTGTCAAAACTAACCTTTGCATTCACAAACACAAGAGGGACAGAAGCTTGCCTATGTGTTTTACTAATGAATAACGCTGGTCTGTAATCCAAAATGTCCGCTAAAGCGCGGGAACCTCAATGCGCATGTCGCAACCTGATCACATGGTGTGACGTCTTTCTTTGCTTGGTGGGAAACTTCTGCGCACTAAAATGGCCGCTAAATGTTTTCACATGCTTCAGCTTGCTCTCATGTCATTATTAAATTGTCGTTTTCTTAATGCTACTAATGCAGGATAGTATAATAATTAATGGGGAATAGAGTAGGGAAAGTGGGCATACAGTGAAACATTTTATTTGTGATTTTAATATTTTCTTCTTGCACTTTTAGTAATTCGTAAACTTGGGCCTGGGTTGGTGACTTGAAACTCGAGAGACAGATGGTTCTGCGCATGTGTCCTGTGTGCCTGCCAAGTGAAGTCAACTTGGACGTCTTCCAAGGCCATGACCCATTGGCCGAAGATGCTGTACTTTATGTTTCCGGAGGACAAAATGATACTTTTCCCCTGTAAAATGTATAACATTTGTCGTGAGACGGGTGGGAAATAAAGCGAATGTATTAATTTGAAGGGGAGGGAACGTAAAGACAATAGGCTTTACAATTTAGGCCAAATCGATATGGTGCGAGAATCCACCCCTGTCCCTGTCCAATCAGAAGTAGTGGTCCCATATTTTAGCAACATTAAGGGGAGGTACATGGGCGTAGAAGGGTATAAAAGAATATAGCATTAGTTAATTAAAAAGAGCATGCTTTCACGAAGAACAGGCGTCCATGCTGCGAGAGAGCTCTTAGATCCAGACTGCCATGCTGATCGGTTGCTGACTGAATCCCTGTCCAGAAGAGGTCCTGAGGAGGGGGCGGCGGAGTCCATTAGAACGGGAGAATCGAGGAGAAGTCGAGTATCAGAGAGCGGAACGGCGCAGGCGTTGTTGTAGAGAGGTCACCGGTCCTGTCCTGATCCTGGAAGAAGTCTTTGCTCTTCATCCTTCCTGGGTCCTATCTTTTCCAACTCCTTGGCCAAGGGGCTTGGTTCTCGCATTTAGGTAACTATACTGCAACCTTTAGTTGCGCTACTGTCTCTATTCTCTTCTCTTCCTTAAACACCGTCATTTATTAGCAAAATCATTTCTATGCTTTTTCTTGGGTATTTCAATCAAGTACAGTGTTTTCTGTATTTTACTCTGCTAAAACTTTAGATAAACATTTTAAAACTTCCTGACTCAGTGGTTATTTCAGAATTATGTACTATAATGAATGTCACTCATTTTAAACTTCCCAATTAGCAAAGGATCCATTGGTAAGTTATTACTCTTCAAATCAGAAGGTAATTGTTAGCAGGGACTTTGATATAAGAGTACATCTGACACCCAGCGTAAGTATTAGTGTAGTGTGAATGTATGGGCCCAAGTGAGTATATGGTGTATGAATGTTGTTGGCTAATATTGCGCTGGATCAGTTTTCTGGTAGCAGAGGATGGTTATGGTTACTCTTTGTTAATTGGGTAATGAGAATTTTTATTTGTATTTTTATGAACTAACATCCGCTTAAATTTTGAGTATTGTTATATATGTTGTCCAGAATACCCCGGGGGGAAAAGAATAGTGGGTGGCAAGTGGAAGCCATACTGCAGTGAGGTTATCTGTCAGGCAGAATTAGTACTGAGAAGTTAAGCAGGACTTTCAGTACTCGTTAGGGACTCTATGCGTGTGAGTAATAGCAAAAAGGGTACGCGGATAAAAATTTGATGTTATATCACCTAGTAAGGGTAACATTGGAGAAGTAACAGGTACTTCTGGAGCTTGTGTGAAGAGTAGACGGAAGTGTTTTACTCGTAGTATATGTTTTAGTAAACGGAAAGGTTTTACTAAAGTGTGGAAGAAACTATCTTTTTCGAATTTAGAAGAAACTGGCACGATAGCGAATGTTTTATGTTGTTACTGAAATTTAATTAAGATTTATAGAGAAAATAAGTTTGCGTAAATTTTTGTAAAGGGAGGGTCAGTTGCCGGAGAGGGAGCTGACGTCACAAAAAGCCGCGCTGTGGTAGGTTGAAACAGTGGGTGTGGAAAAACCCTTGTAAAGGAGGGGTCAGTAGTCAGGCGTAGTACTGACGTCACAGGTGCCTCGCTGGGATTGGTTAAACCAGAGAGGACAGAAAAGAGCAGATTGTAAAGGAGGGGTTGACAGAGAAACGTCATCAAAAGGCCGCGCAAGGATTGGCTCGGAAATAAAAGATAGCAGACATTTGATTGGTCGAAATTATAGAAGCAAAATTCTTAGTGGATAAGGATTGCATGTTAAAACATGATCCGACTTTAACAGGAACTCTTCCGGATAGGAGATTCCTAGGTTTTGCAGAATATAATTTTGTACACAGAAGATTAGATAGAATGTACGGAGAAAGGAGAAAAATGTCATTTTTGCAAAAGATTAAGAATTATTTTAAAAAGGACAAACCAATCAAAACTAGAGAAGGAATTATTATTCCACCAGCTAAAACGCCAGCATCATTTATGATGATGAAGAGAGGTTATCATACTTGTGTATGGATGGAGAATTGGATAGAATACACCAAAAATGATGGAATATTAGCATTTCCCCAGAATGGCACGTTCAATGGGCGAATTCTTCAGAACTTGAGATTGAGGATGAATGACTTAGAACCCAGACCTAGAATAACTCAGTACGAAGCTCTAGAAGAATGGGAAACCAAAGCATTTGAGCGGGATAGATCAAGAAGCAATAGGAGTTACCCAGGATTTTTCCCCAGATATTTACGTGAGTCGAGAGAGGGTCAGGTGAAACAATGGAGAAGGGCAATGATTACAGAAGGACTGTATCCATTATTCACAGAAGGAGAGAAATCAGGAGGCACATGTACAGAAAAGACAAAACATTTAATGAGAAATGAGGAGTCTGAAGACGAGTTTATGGAGGAAATGTTAAGAAATCCCCCACCATATCAGGAAGGGACAAGTGGATGCACCCCAAGTGCACCACCAAAAACTCCATTAGTGCCACAGGTAATGCATGAATTCACCAAGAGTAGAATACTTCATGACAAAGAAATAGAAGCCCTAGAAAAAACCAGAGCAGAATTAATACAGAAAATAACCCAGATAAAAGTACATCCTGATTCATTGACCATACCTGTAACAATTGGTCCAGTAGTTCCATTATATGGTACTCAGGGAAGCTGTCCTCCACCCATACTTGCACCTACTCCTGCGAGTAATCCCAGACCTGAAGCTCCAGTTATAATTGAGGATCAATTTAGTGACTGTGAATCCACAATATCACTTATGGACTTGCCTATTCGAGGTTCTGTAAATAGTACTCCAAGAAAAGATGTACCTGGAGGTTCAAAAGATGTAAGTTTAGTAACTTCATCGGGAGCAAAAGGTGCTACCATAGTAACACCTGAAGATCTAGAAAGATGGGTGCAAGGGTCAGTTAAACAGTGCACACCTCTGAAAATAATGGACATTCATAAATTGAAAGTCGAATTAGCAGGAATAATAGCAGGAAATGTAGGACTAGAACGCTTAAATACCTATGATGAAGAAGAATTATTGTTCCTATGCAGTAATGTAAGGTTATTTCATGAAAAATTGTCCAATTTAGCATTACAGATGGGAATAGAAATAGGGAGATCAAAGGTATTACAGAAACCCTATAGAGCAGAATTTTCAGACAAAGACTTAGAAAATATGAATGCCTCTGGAAGAAGATTACAAATAAGAGAATTAATGTTAGTTTTGCAAAAATGGGGAGACCTAGATAAATAGAAAACTAGGTGGGCCAAGAAAAAGGAAGAAGCACGAACAAGTAGAACAGCATCAGAATATGTGATGAAGGAAGCAGGAAAAGCAGACCAGATGTATCCAATGCGAGAAGTTGCGGGAGGAGGATATGTACATGTCCCATGGAGCAGACAGGATATTTTGTCATTTACGAATGATTTTCCAAAATTGAGAGAAAAACCAATTGAATGGTACAAGCAGGTTGAAAGGTTTGTGAAGGTGTCAAAGGTATTGTTGAAGGATTTGGATGGTTTATTTGACATAGTGGTACCTGCCGATTTGTGGACAGATTGTAAGATCACAGTGGATTGGCCAAGTGATGAGTATCCCAGAGATCCGAAAACAGGTGCCCCGTCAAATGACGTGATGAAAAAGTATCAGCAGGTGATAACATACCTGAAAGGGAAAATACCCCGAAAGAAACAGATTGGGTGAAAATAGATCGAACCACCCAAGAAGCCAGTGAATCAGTACATTCCTATTATGAGCGTCTATTGCAGGTATTTAAACAGTATAGTGGATTTGAGGACATTGTAGACAAAAACATGAGTCAGTTTGTGTATCGATTTGTTTATGGTCTGAAGCCAGAGATTTCCCAGATGATTAAACAACACATGCTGTGTTGGCAAGGGAAAGCCCATAGATGAAATTCTGAAGTATGCAAAATATTATGGAGACGATATTGAGGATAGACACAAGAAATTGCAGGAAAAAGTGATGTGGGCACAGGTGAAAATGGCTGAGAAACAGGGAATTAATTTGGAAAATCCGAGTGAAAATCAAAGAAAAGATTCTGGAACGAGTGGCGATACGGGAAATGGTGGAAAATTTAGAGGACGAATGAGTAGAGAAGAAGCTAAAAAGAAATTTCCTTGTCATGGATGCGGAAAATTGGGGCATTGGAAGGACGAATGTAAAAAGATTCGGAATAATAATGGCCCAAATCAAAACTTAAATCCACAGACGCAGAATGACTCACAGCAGGGTGTAAATCCCCAGAGTCAATTACCACCTCCACCTATTCAGGGTAATGTAAGCAGAGCAAAGCACGGTACAGACATTGGATACCCAGAAGGGAGTGGTAAGAATGATTATATGACATCACAATTTCTTTTGCAGGACAATTACTGTGAATTCAACTCATGACGGTGCCTAGGAGAGGGGAAGAAGGAGTGCGTACTTGGCGCATCCTTACAGGTAGATCAGTCTGGTCCATATGTTGAAGGAAATGTGAAAGGTAATGATATTACTTTCCTTTTGGACACTGGTGCTACCAGGTCTACGGTGAGATCAGCAGATATCCCAGACCTTCCTCTCTCTGGTGAAGATATCCAAGTAGTAGGGGTAGCTAATCAAAGAATTAGAACGCCTCTTACAGAACCAATGGAAGTCAAAATAGGAAACTTCAGAGAAATGCACCAACTTGTAGTGTGCGATTCTAGCCCAGTGAATTTATTAGGTAGGGATTTATTGTGCAAAATGAACTGTACAATTTTCTGCACGCCAGATGGTGTGGCAGTTCAGACACCAGATGAAGACCATGTATATAAAATTATGGTTGCAAAACAAGGTACAGAAATAGACGAAATGTTTTCGTTAATAACAAGAGATGAGTTACCAGAAGAATTAAAAGGTACAGTAAACCCAATAGTATGGGATTTCACCGGAAAAGAAGTAGGACTTATGGCAAAAATAGATCCAGTTCAAATTATGGTAAAAGAAGGTGCAATTTTCCCAAATACCAGACAGTACAAAATGAGTGCAGAAGTAAAAGCAGGAGTCATTGAAGAAATAAATCGAATGGTAGAACAAAACATCCTAAAATAAGTAATGAGTAGCCCATGTAATTCACCAATCATGGGATTAAAGAAACCTAGTGGAAAATATAGGATTGTTCAGGACCTGCGAAAAATAAACAAGATTGTGGAACCATGTTGTCCCATAGTACCAAATCCTGCAGTAATTCTATACCAGATCCCTTGGAATGCAGGATGGTTCACAGTAATTGATTTATGTCAAGCATTCTTTTCAATACCATTGCATCCAGACAGCCAGTATCTTTTCCTCATTTAAATTTGAGAACAAGTTCTATGTGTGGAATCGTGTTCCTCAGGGGTACACAGAAAGTCCTTCCATCTTCAACTTAGTCCAATATATCGACGACTTATTGGTGGCGTTAACCACCAGAGAAGACTAAGGGGTCGATTCCGATTCGGGCCGGAAAAAGCACCGACCGACTCGGATCCGGAAAAAATACCGACCGACACGTACCAGTGGCGCCCGACACGCCAAGTACGATGCAAGCCGCGATAAATCCGACCGACACGTCAGGAAACCAAGCCGACCGACCGAGCCGCTCGGAAAATAGCAATCCGGCCGGAAAAACACGCGAATCCAACCGACCGACACGCACCCGGAACAAATCCGACCGAATCGTACCCGCCAACTCCAACCCGCAAAGTACGATGCAAGGCGCGAAAAACACGACCGAGTCGGACGGAGGACAAGCCGTACGACCGACACGCATACAAAACCGAGCCGAAGCAATACAATACACCGCGACCGACGCGTACGCAGCATACAAAACTGCACAAACACAGCGTGAACGAAACGGAAAACACCGTACGAGACCAATGCAGGGTCCGACTCGGTCACAAGAACGTTTCCAACATACACAAACAGCACAAAGGAAAAATCAACCAAAAAAAGGCCAAACAAGCAATTACCAAGCCAATAAATACTGGGGGGGTGGGGACAGAGAACAAAGACACACCCACAACTCCACCTATATAAAGGACACAAATCACTACCATGAGCCTTTGCAAATGCCATTCCACTGCCAGCACCCAAGAGAAAGCAACCACACACCCACAGCTCATCCCTCACACAAGCCACACACCAGCAGCACACCAACAAATACCTACCTCACATACACCCAGCACAACACACACCCACACACCCTCACCTGCACACCAACACACACATCACCCACCATCACCACCCATCACCATGCCCCCCAAGAAGAATCACAAGTTCCTAGATTGTGAATTGGAAGTCCTGGTAGACGAGATCCTCAGGGTAGAGCCACAGCTGTTTGGCACATTGGTCCAACAGACCCCCATGTCGCAGAAAACCAAGATGTGGGAGAGGATCATCAACAGGGTGAACGCACAATCACCATGTCGGCGCACAAAGACCGACATCCAGAACAGGTGGTATGACGTGCGCAGGAGGGTACGGAAACTGCTGAAGCAAGATTACATCAACAGCCAACACACCGGCAGTGGCCCTCCTGCCAAGCCAATATACCTCAGGCCCTGGGAGGAGAAGGTGCGGGCCATCCTACCGCCAGTGAGCATATATGGACTAGAGGACATCCCAGAGCCTGGTGAGTACACAACAAATGTACACAATATACTGCCACAAAACACACACACATCACTGTCAAGGGGAGAGTCAAACCATGCACTCATAGCAATTACACAGCAACTAGAACAGAATCATCCCAAAATGTGTATGTCAGTCAGATAAACCCAACACATGCCATCAAAAAAGTCACATCCAACTGTGCCAACACATGTACAAACACAACCACAACTACAGCTAGGCAGTGGCACAAATAGAACTAACACACACATCCACACATGTAGCCACCACAACAACACCAACACACAGTGAAGACCACTCAAAGGAAGGAATTCTGTGTATGCTGGCCAAGTCAGTGTAGCCAATAGCATCATGGGAGTCGCAGTCACACATATTGCCCCCCCACAACTGTCCCATCAACACCACCCTGAACCATGCGCACATCACAGGGAGTGGAGAAGGACTCACAAGATGGCTGACACTGGCTACTGCTGTGGGGAGCACAAGGCCCTGCTGCCAACTGTGCACCAACAAACAGCAGGACACCACTGACTGACATCCTGAGAGACAACTTACACTCCCTGCAATGCAAGCACGTTCCATGGTGGGATATCTGGCTGGCTGGGTGGGAAGGGGGACTTGCAGCACTGACCATAGTCACCAGCACCTCCCCTCACACCCCCCCCAACACAAACTCCACAGTACCCACCTGGTAGAATGCAATGCCCTCCATCCTAACACAAGATCCCACAAAGCACCACCACCCTGGCTTATGTTGTGTGAAGCACAGGGACACTCTTGGGACTCTTAGCCAAACAACTGCCAGGACAACACTCCCAGCCATCCTGTCAGCACAGCCAGCCCACCCCACAGGGAAGCAGAGTCAAAAGGAAGGAAGCATGGGCATGCTGGGAAGGGGGTGGAGGCAATAGCATGATGGGAGTCGTAGTCACAGACATTGCTCAGCCTCACAACTGGCCCATCAACACCACCCTGAACCATGCTCACATCACAGGGAGTGGAGAAGGACTCACAAGATGGCTGACACTGGCTACTGCTGTGGGGAGCACAAGGCCCTGCTGCCAACTGTGCACCAACAAACAGCAGGACACCACTGACTGACATCCTGAGAGACAACTTACACTCCCTGCAATGCAAGCACGTTCCATGGTGGGATATCTGGCTGGCTGGGTGGGAAGGGGGACTTGCAGCACTGACCATAGTCACCAGCACCTCCCCTCACACCCCCCCCAACACAAACTCCACAGTACCCACCTGGTAGAATGCAATGCCCTCCATCCTAACACAAGATCCCACAAAGCACCACCACCCTGGCTTATGTTGTGTGAAGCACAGGGACACTCTTGGGACTCTTAGCCAAACAACTGCCAGGACAACACTCCCAGCCATCCTGTCAGCACAGCCAGCCCACCCCACAGGGAAGCAGAGTCAAAAGGAAGGAAGCATGGGCATGCTGGGAAGGGGGTGGAGGCAATAGCATGATGGGAGTCGTAGTCACAGACATTGCTCAGCCTCACAACTGGCCCATCAACACCACCCTGAACCATGCTCACATCACAGGGAGTGGAGAAGGACTCACAAGATGGCTGACACTGGCTACTGCTGTGGGGAGCACAAGGCCCTGCTGCCAACTGTGCACCAACAAACAGCAGGACACCACTGACTGACATCCTGAGAGACAACTTACACTCCCTGCAATGCAAGCACGTTCCATGGTGGGATATCTGGCTGGCTGGGTGGGAAGGGGGACTTGCAGCACTGACCATAGTCACCAGCACCTCCCCTCACACCCCCCCCAACACAAACTCCACAGTACCCACCTGGTAGAATGCAATGCCCTCCATCCTAACACAAGATCCCACAAAGCACCACCACCCTGGCTTATGTTGTGTGAAGCACAGGGACACTCTTGGGACTCTTAGCCAAACAACTGCCAGGACAACACTCCCAGCCATCCTGTCAGCACAGCCAGCCCACCCCACAGGGAAGCAGAGTCAAAAGGAAGGAAGCATGGGCATGCTGGGAAGGGGGTGGAGGCAATAGCATGATGGGAGTCGTAGTCACAGACATTGCTCAGCCTCACAACTGGCCCATCAACACCACCCTGAACCATGCTCACATCACAGGGAGTGGAGAAGGACTCACAAGATGGCTGACACTGGCTACTGCTGTGGGGAGCACAAGGCCCTGCTGCCAACTGTGCACCAACAAACAGCAGGACACCACTGACTGACATCCTGAGAGACAACTTACACTCCCTGCAATGCAAGCACGTTCCATGGTGGGATATCTATCTGGCTGGGTGGGAAGGGGGACTTGCAGCACTGACCATAGTCACCAGCACCTCCCCTCACACCCCCCCCCAACACAAACTCCACAGTACCCACCTGGTAGAATGCAATGCCCTCCATCCTAACACAAGATCCCACAAAGCACCACCACCCTGGCTTATGTTGTGTGAAGCACAGGGACACTCTTGGGACTCTTAGCCAAACAACTGCCAGGACAACACTCCCAGCCATCCTGTCAGCACAGCCAGCCCACCCCACAGGGAAGCAGAGTCAAAAGGAAGGAAGCATGGGCATGCTGGGAAGGGGGTGGAGGCAATAGCATGATGGGAGTCGTAGTCACAGACATTGCTCAGCCTCACAACTGGCCCATCAACACCACCCTGAACCATGCTCACATCACAGGGAGTGGAGAAGGACTCACAAGATGGCTGACACTGGCTACTGCTGTGGGGAGCACAAGGCCCTGCTGCCAACTGTGCACCAACAAACAGCAGGACACCACTGACTGACATCCTGAGAGACAACTTACACTCCCTGCAATGCAAGCACGTTCCATGGTGGGATATCTGGCTGGCTGGGTGGGAAGGGGGACTTGCAGCACTGACCATAGTCACCAGCACCTCCCCTCACACCCCCCCCAACACAAACTCCACAGTACCCACCTGGTAGAATGCAATGCCCTCCATCCTAACACAAGATCCCACAAAGCACCACCACCCTGGCTTATGTTGTGTGAAGCACAGGGACACTCTTGGGACTCTTAGCCAAACAACTGCCAGGACAACACTCCCAGCCATCCTGTCAGCACAGCCAGCCCACCCCACAGGGAAGCAGAGTCAAAAGGAAGGAAGCATGGGCATGCTGGGAAGGGGGTGGAGGCAATAGCATGATGGGAGTCGTAGTCACAGACATTGCTCAGCCTCACAACTGGCCCATCAACACCACCCTGAACCATGCTCACATCACAGGGAGTGGAGAAGGACTCACAAGATGGCTGACACTGGCTACTGCTGTGGGGAGCACAAGGCCCTGCTGCCAACTGTGCACCAACAAACAGCAGGACACCACTGACTGACATCCTGAGAGACAACTTACACTCCCTGCAATGCAAGCACGTTCCATGGTGGGATAACTGACTGGGTGGGTGGGTGGGTGGGAAGGAGGTCTGGCTGTCAACCAAACACAATCAATGCAGACCATGTTCACACCCCAGAGAATACATAGAAATGCCCAAATAATGCAGGACAATGTGCCACACCAATATCAACCCCTGACTGTGACGACTTAGGACAATACAATGTACAGGCCCGCACCCCGAGGCACAGTCACAACTGTCAGGTGTGTCAACCACTGATGCCTGCAGAAACATGACATACATTGTTTGTGTCTCCCAAAAACAGGTGATGATAGGGACACAGCAGCAGACGCTGAGGAGTCCCAGTCCCAGGCTCAAGAGGATGCCGAGCTCACTGGCGTCGTACAGCCTCTGTCCTCCTCGGACGATGAGACAACCTGGCACATCCGGTGCAAGTCAACATGCTGCACCAGCAGGACCACCAGCTGCAGCACCAGCAGGTCCACCAGCTGCACCCCCTGCACCCACCCCTCCAACGACTGTCACCACGAATACCATCCCTGCCGACATGGACAGAATAAGGAACAACACCAGCGCAGTGACCCTGGACCAACCTGGGGCCATGGACACCACCACCACCACCAACCCCCAAGGTGGACCAGGGTTATCTGTGCGTGCAACTGCACACACTGCACATGTCAGCAGGGGTGGTGGGAGGGGTGGGAGACAGAGGTCGCTGCTTGCAGACGTTGCTGGTGTGCATGAAGACCCACAACTGGTACGCATAGCTGATGCGTACCAGTCCAGCACCGGAGAGCTCAGCCAGGTAGTGGGGCTCCTCAGAGACATCAAACAGCAGCAGGCTGCCCATCATGCCCGCTTGGACTCCCACATGTCCCAAGTGGAGTCACACATGTCACGTGTGGACTCCCACATGTCACGTGTGGACTCCCACATGACCCGCGTGGAGTCCAAGTGGGATGTACTACATGAGATGACGGCGGTGCACAGGGACATTTTACAATGCCTCCGCCAGATGAACAGCAACCAGTCCACACCTCCCTGTGTGCCAACAACATCTGGTACCGAACAAACTGCAACTGCCACAGGGAGGGAGGAGGACTCTGGCGGAGAGTCCCCTGCACCGCAGCAGCCTGCACTTGAGGGCCCCCCCCCAAGAAGAGGGGTCGTCCGAGGAGGGGAAAGTGAGAGGCTGATGGCCAAGCGCAACTCCCAGGAAGCCTGAACCTGTTCTGGATTTTCGCCTTTGTGCACAGACTGTTCACCCTGTTGATGGCAACACTACTCCCACACATTGCATGGGGAGTATAAGTTGGAACAATGTGTCAGACAACAGTGGCCCCGATACTGGGGATCCTGTCTACCTGGACTTTCTATTCATCTAGGAACTTGGGATTGCAAGATTCATGTACAGCACAATCCATCCTATGCACTATTATCACAATAAACACACTAATACACCATACTTGCCTCTGTCGTGATTCCAACGTGGGTGCTGTTATGGGGATGATGAACTGCAAAATTACACAGTGTATGCGAACTGCAACAGCAAGGACAACACAGGCATGTGAGTACAGGCAACGTGACACATATGAGGGAGACACACCACCAGGGCTACACAACACATACACACCTAGGCCATCTGACTCATTGCCTACACTGATGTTGCCAGGGAAGACGGTGCAATGCACAGACACCACACCCATTCCCAGTTGTAGTCAAGTAGCCCACAGGTGCAGTAAGCAAATGGCAGTCAAATGTGTGACCACAGACAACGCACATCACTAAGTGAAGCACAGGTTTATTACACAGTAGCAACATGCCGTAACCACTACAGATGCAAGGTAACCCCACCTGGTAGCGGGCACACAGTCAACAACTGTAGACAGAAGGAAGTCCATGGGTGTGGCGCACATCACCTGTAGGGACACAACAGCTACCAGCCTGGATGTGCAATCACGTCGTCGGTGGACACAGTTGACCAAACGAATCTGAAAGTACCCTGTGAAGGACAGAAATGACACACAGTCAAAAGCAATGCAGTACAGGACAGAACAGCAAAACTCATGCACAATACATGTTACAAGATACCCACCCAGAACCAAGTTAGCATGTCAACACTGTTGGGGAGTACAGCCCACCTGTCACCACACATCGCAACACACATCCTGTCAAGTAGCCCATGGACACACTCCAACAGCACCAGAGCACCACCCACACATCATGCCAACTCACATCATTCACATGACACCTCAGGATACTCACATTCAGCTAAAGAAGTTGGTGATGAGCTGTGTGCGGACATCACCATCACCATCATCATCATCATCGTCACTGGCATCGTGGTCCAGGCCAGGATCCTCCACAGGTGGCGGATGTTGGTCATCGTCATCCTGGATGAGAGGCAACTCCTTCCGCACTGCCAGGTTGTGGAGCATGCAGCAGACGATGATAATCTTGCACACTTTCGCAGGGGCATATGGGAGGGACCCTCCGGTCTTGTCCAGGCAGCGGAAGCGGCTCTTCAGGAGACCAAAGGTCCGCTCAATCACTCTCCTGGTCCGACCATGTGCCTCATTGTAGCGCATCTGGGCAGGTGTCACAGGGTTCCTGAGGGGTGTCAGCAACCACGGCATGTTGGGGTATCCCGAGTCACCTACGGACAGACAAGTGCACATCAGCTGACTTGGAAAAGTGGGCGGAATACTACAGATCAGATCACACACAATGGCACAAAGTCAGTACACACCGACAAGCCAGGCACGCTGGTTCTGCATCTGTGCCATCAACCTGGGGATGCGACTACTCCTCATCACAAAGGCATCGTGTGCTGAACCAGGGAAACGGGCACACACGTGTGTGATGGTCATGTCTGCAAGACACACCACCAGTGCATTGACCGAGTGGTAGTGCTTGCGGTTCCTGTAGGCCTGCTCCTGGGCCTGTGGTGGTACCAAAGCCACATGTGTCCCATCAATGGAGCCAATGACATGCGGCATCCTCCCCAGGGCATAAAAGTCACTCTTCACGTCAGTGAGTCGTCGCAGTCTAGGGAAATAGATGTACCGGTTCAGGAAGAGCAACATTGCCGCCAAAACATCGCGGAGCACACGGCTGAACATGGTCTGTGACATCCCACCAGCAGACGCCACAGTATGTTGGAAGGTACCGGTGGCAAAGAAGTGTAGGGCTGCCATCACCTTCACCTTGGGGGTCAGCGCTGTAGGATACGGCCGGCCAGGCTGCAAATGTGGGGACAACTGCACTGCCAAATCCTCAATCAGCTGCCTGGTGAAGCGGTACCGTCGGATGCTGTCCCATTCCACCATCGTTGCCAGGTCTGGGAATGGCCGATGGACAGCAGGAGCCCTGCAGTGCAGAGGAGAAGTAAGCAAGATCGTCAGTCACCCCACATATGCGGCATTGAACACACTCAAGATCCCAACATACATCATCATGAGGCACAACTACATGAAGTGTGCAGTACCGGAACGACATTTATGGTACATACATGGCCAACATCTGTCAACACGGTCCTACAGGTGGCATCAATTTGTCCCAGGTTGGCCCATTGGATATCATGATGCTGTGTCACAGTCACCCCCCAGTGACATGTGAGGACAGATGTGCCCCAGGCACCACAGCTCAACGACAGGCACATTCCCAGGGACCCTGTAATGCCACATGGACACTGGCATCACCTGGAGTATCATGTGTACACCACAACAAAACAAACATGACCCCCACAGGTAGTGGCCACACTTGCCATGGCAGGAGAGCCATGGACGTCTGTGACACACACGCACAACATCAGAGTCCATGCACACACAACGTGGATGTGGAGACTGTCTCCCATTGTGCACATGAAATCAGAGACATTGTAAACACTACATGCACAAAGACTGTGGAGGGCCATCACTATTGTGCCACTGGGACACCCTGGCTCAAACATACCGTCCCACATGGGACTCACGGGGTATGTGACATGACATACACAAACACCACTGTGAAATGTGACCATGGCACATGCACAGATATGAACAGTTGCACATCACAGTGGTCACGTACACGTAACACCCAGGATCCTGTCCCCATTAACACGTGCACAGCCTGGGGGTGGCTGCCCACAGGTGACACCCACAGGACAACATGTACACCAACATACACACAATAGGAAATGCAGCCTTACATGCCTTATGATAAGGTTTGGACAGGCTGTCGTGATGTAGGTGTGCCCCTCACTCCCTGGGAGCTATCTGTGGCTGGCATATGTCCATCTGAGACAGGCATGCTGACATATGCCAGTCACATGTACAGTGATGCGTTGAACAGCAATGGACCGATCGGTGCCTCCGGCCGGCCCATTGCATTCAATGTGTGCGGGTACGCGTTGTACCCCTGTGCGCGTTGTACTGCAATGGACCGATCGGTGCCTCCGGCCGGCCCATTGCATTCACGACGCTGTCGTGCGGAGCATGACCGACGTTGGCACCATTGCTCAATGTGCGGCCGCTTGAACAGCAATGGACCCGATCGATGCTCTCCGGCCGCCCATTGCATTCAATGTGTGCGGGTACGCGTTGTACCCCTGTGCGCGTTGAACAGCAATGGACCGATCGGTGCCTCCGGCCGGCCCATTGCATTCAATGTGTGCGGGTACGCGTTGTACCCCTGTGCGCGTTGAACAGCAATGGACCGATCGGTGCCTCCGGCCGGCCCATTGCATTCAATGTGTGCGGGTACGCGTTGTACCCCTGTGCGCGTTGAACAGCAATGGACCGATCGGTGCCTCCGGCCGGCCCATTGCATTCAATGTGTGCGGGCACGCGTTGTACCCCTGTGCGCGTTGAACAGCAATGGACCGATCGGTGCCTCCGGCCGGCCCATTGCATTCAATGTGTCGGGTACGCGTTGTACCCCTGTGCGCGTTGAACAGCAATGGACCGATCGGTGCCTCCGGCCGGCCCATTGCATTCAATGTGTGCGGGTACGCGTTGTACCCCTGTGCGCGTTGAACAGCAATGGACCGATCGGTGCCTCCGGCCGGCCCATTGCATTCAATGTGTGCGGGTACGCGTTGTACCCCTGTGCGCGTTGAACAGCAATGGACCGATCGGTGCGCACCCATTGACAATGGGCTTGCCTGGCAACGGACGCGTTTTTGAATATTCGAACGAGTCGGTTGCTGGAAATTCAGTTGGTCACCCACAACAATGTTGCAAAATAATGTATGTCATGAAGTTGAAGATTTGAAGGATGCTGTGGGCGTGTTTTGGTGCTGCTATTCCATGGATTGGCCAGATTCAGAAGATGCAAACGACTTGGACCTATCACTTTGGACACAAGGGACAGTATCTGCCTCTCCAGCACATATATATTGCTGCATGTTCCCCTGAGAGCCCACTTGCCTGCACTACATGCTCCAGGACGACATCTGCCACTGCACTGCTGCTGTCTCTGCCCCTCTGGACCCTGCAATGGCACGTACTGTGGAGAGAGCCCCAGCCTTCAGCCTTGAAGAGAACCAGGCCCTGCTGGACAGCCTACTTCCACAGTACAGCAAGCTGTATGGGACACCAGGGAGCAGGTGAGTGTTCTGTGCACTGCCTTTCTGAATGTGCATTTTGTCTGACTAGCAAGGCTGAGAGTCAGCACACCACTGGCTAGCAGGCTCACTGAGTAGTTGTCACCCCCATAGTGTGTAGTGACTTGCACTGGACAGGTATGGTGCAGTGACAGTGCTTCTGAACAGGGTTTTACTCCCCATGCTATGATACCATGTAGTGACTTCTGGAAAACTGTCCATGGGCAGCCGTGCACTGCCTGGGTACACCATGTGCCCCTGTGATTGCGACATGTATATGCAACTGTGTCATGCACGGATATGTTGCATGTGTAGTAATGTCCTTATCACTTTGTCATCCTGACAGGCTTCTGCCCATCGGAAGCATGAGATCTGGAAGGACATCGTCCGGGCTGTCCGGTCCGTGGGGGTCTACCAGCGCCGGATCCGCAACTGCCAAAAGAGGTGGCAGGACCTTCGGGGCTGGACCCGGAGGATTGCACGGGTCCAGCTGAAGCTGTCGCCTCCTCGCAGGAGGGGCGGAACACGGACCCTGACCCCCACATGCTCAGGATCCTGGCGGTGGTCTTTCCAGACCTGGATGGGCAGCTGAAGGCCAGAGAGCAGCAAGGAGGGGGTGAGTCAAAGACTGCACTGTGTACTCTGTCTAACATGTTATGTGCCCTCCTCGGGCCAGGTTGAACTGCCACAGTACAGCAGTCATGTTGTCCAGGAGCCATGTCCCTCTATTGTGCACTGCCCACTCCTCATCTGATACCCAGGTGTGGCCCTTACATGCAGGGAATTCTGTCACTTAGGACTGTGTCCTTGCAGTTTGCTTGACTCAAGGTGGGAGACAGCATCTGTTTCCCTGACTCTGTGGTGGGCATCATGGGTGGGTCCATTGCTTACACAATGCCTGTATTCTGACATGTAGGGTAGTGTCACAGGTCTCCCATATGTCCAATAGGTATGACCTGGACAGATGAGGGTTAAGAGGATGTGTTGTGGGGGGATGTACATGTGCACTTGTGCAGCTCCAGGACTTGCATTCCCCATGACCTACTATTGTGACACAGTGCAGAGTGTTGTTGTCTGGCTGCAAAGTCATACATCACTGAGACAGTGATGTATGACTTTGCAGTCATGCCTCCGCCATGGCATGTGTCTACTGATTGGTGATCCTGCAGGGGAGTGACATGTGCTACATGCACACCATAGTGGCGCTGGCTATCAGGACATGGGTGCATCATGGTGTCTGTCGCTGGTATGCATCACATGCATTTCCTATTTGACTCTGGGCATCCCTTACATCCGTAAACCTGTACTGACTCAGTGGCAAGAGCTGTGATGTGTCCACACCGTGTCCTCTGCACTGTCCAACTACTGTGTACTTGGTGCATGTGTCAACACTGGGGTGTTGCAATCCAACAGACACCAGACAGATGGGTGCAAGGCCATGTGGGATGTGAGTGCCATGCTTGGCATCAGACTGACAATTGACTTCTCCTGTTCAATTAGTGCACTTTTAGCAATGTACAACTAATGATGCCAGGGCTTGCTCTGGGATGTGCTGTGCTCACAGTGGTGTGTGCGTTATGTGCAGGTGACTGATGTCTGTCTGTTTCCCCATTGTTTGCAGATACATCCACGGCCACGGAAGGGGACAGCTCCACGGACCAGGAGGAGCCGGAGAGCCAGACTGGGTCAGCAGCCGAGGAGTGGTCGGAGGGACCCAGTGGCACGGAGGGCGAGGGGAGCCACACCGAGGAGTCCTCAGCAGCATCCACCTCAGCTGAGGACCAGAGCAACTCGGAGGATGACTCCCTTGTGGAGGCGGGTGTCAGCAGCCACCACACCCCAGCTAGTGTTGCTGTCCCCGCCACCACCAGCACCACCACCGCCCTCCCATCGGCTCCCATTCCCCAGGTCCGTGGAGGCTCCCATGTCCGGGAGCGTGTCTCCTTTGGGCCAGGCACCGCACCCCTGCCCCTGTGTCCCCTGCTGCCCTGAGTGAGGAGTCTGTGTACCTCCTTCGCCAGCTCCATGTAGGGCAGACAGCCATGCTGAGTGTCCTCCATGCGCACACCGCGCTGTTGACTCAGCTGGTGTCGTTCATGGAGGGCATCTCATCGGGCATGTCTGACCTACAGAGGGGCAATAGGTCCATGGACTCCTCCCTGACGGCAGCAGTGTCCCTCCTCAAACGGTCCCTCACCCCTCCTGCCTCTGCTCCATCCACACTCCCCAGCACCTTACCCATCCCAGGCACACACACACTGGCACACACCAGCACACACACATCCAGCACACTGACACACACGCCAATGACAAAACGCACACGCAAGCACATTCAGGGGACTGAAGCCAGACTCACAGGGGATGGGGCCCTGGAACACACACACGCATCCACATGCACTGCGCAGTCCTCAGTTCCCTCTCCCTCCAAAGCACCCTCCCTTGCCTCACCTGCAACCCCAAAGTCACAGCAGCTCTTCCTCTGTGACCTCGGCCTCTTCCCCACCGATGAAGCTGCTCCAGCATCCCGGGGGAAGAGGAAGCCCACCCACACGGAGCAGAGTGCCCCTCGCCCCCGGACACCCTCCCCCAGGCGCAGACGGACTGAGGCCCCCACCCGCAAGTCCCCCGGAGTGCTAAGAGCAAGACCCCGCCACCGCCCTGCAGCTCAGGCACAAGGTCTCCGTCCTCCATCCCTCAGGCCCCCACTGCACAGGTGCCCCCACCACACCCTGCCCCAGGTTCCCCCACCCACAGATATACCATCCCCAAGATGCTCCGGCCTTCTCCCCCTGCCACTTGCTCTCCCAGCACCACACCCCCGCTGCGCTTGTCTGTGCCACTGATGTGGTGAGGGTGTCCTCCCCCTCTGTCCAACCCACCTTGCCTGTTCCCCATTCTCCTCCCCTGGAGGTAGGCACTGCAGTGGAGTCCACTACCGCCCTGTCTGACTTGGGCACTGCAGTGGCGGACCTGTCCACCCCATCTGCAGGGTCCACTGCAGTTGTGCCGGCACCCACGACATCTGTGTCATGCCCCCCAGTTGTGCCGGCACACACCATGTCAGACACCTCCACTGCAGTTGTCAGTGGCTCTCCAGCACCCACCACCCCTTCCCTGACTCCCCCTGGTGAGCCCTGATCCTGTCCCTGCGGTGCCTGGCCTGCCCCCCGGTTGCCCCTCCTAGTGGATTGTCCCTGGTATTGTGCAGGCATGCGTAGGGTGACATCTGCCAGTGTCACCCTGTTTGAACTTTGACAATGGACTGGCCATTGGCCTTTGCTCTTTTTTCAGGACTTCGTTTGGCCTCAACACATATGCTGAATAAAGCAACTTTCTTTTCTCTAGTGCTCATGCTTCAGATGTACATGTTGTTGGTGCAGCTAACCATGCCCTTGCTGCAGTGATGGTGATATCTGGTCTCATGATTATGAAGTGTTACTGTGCAGGAACCCATGTGGTCCAGGGGGAATGTGTCCTATCATGTGGTGTATCCATGTCATCAATAGCAGCATCTGAGGGTGTCATGTGTTCAGTATTTGGCAATGGGTTTCCTACTTACATTGGCAATTTCACATCTGTGGCTTCCACCCCTGCACATCTGTTGTGCCTGCCATCGTTGCATTTGTCTACTTCCCTGACCGTGTTGCCATCTCCAGTGGACATGCAGGTTTGGGCATCAATGGGGAGGGACTCATCCGTGTAGTCAGTGCAACATTGCTATACAAGTGTGTTGGATCTGTGCTGATGATTCCGTTGGCACATCCATGACCAGGCTGATGTGATGGGAGCCCTCAATTGGTGCTAATTGTTGATTGTGTGACCAAGTGCTCAGCTGACATGATGGGGCCCTACTGAGGCAACATATGGCACAGCTTTCCTCACACAGGAGTGGAGTCCCCTCATGGCAGTGTGTACACGTGTGACATTGCCTGCGCCCAAGGTGTGTGTTGTATGTGCATGTCTGTGTGTTCACTTCCATTCATCTGTGCATGCTGTGATCCCTAGTGTTGTACCTGTTTGTGATGCTTGCTGACTTGAGCTATGTTCCCCCAAAGTCTTCTCCCTGTGTTCTCTGTGATGTGGGTGCATGGCACATTACTGGTCATCAGGGTGTCACCCATAGGTGTGTTTGCTGTCAGGGCAGAGTTTGTGTGCTGACGCAGATGGGTCACAGTCAGGTTTCCCTTTGGCACTTGTTGTTTGCCCCTGTCATGTGATTTCCAGTTTGTGTTATCTTTCAGTGATTGTGACACGTTGTGTGTGTGACTGCTGGCACTCCTTAGGGTCCGGGCTGCAATGTTGGTTGTTGTCTATGTGTGTTCTTTGTGGGTGACCTTGGCTTCTTCATTGGTGTGTGACTGTGGCTGGGATCCCATTGGTCGGTGTGGTATTGCCGTCATGTCCATGTACAGCGTAGTGTGCAGTGTGTCAGACATTCAGGACTCTTGTTGAGTGTCCATGTGTGATGTGTTTCTACACCTTGGTTCCCACCCACCACCCTGGAATAGTAATGGGTGCATGTGCAATGTCACCAGTGCATGTGTACTTCACTGCTGCACATTGTTGGAGGTCGAGGGGTGTGGTCTTGAGTGTGTGCAGATGAGAGTTGTTGCCCGGCTAGTCCCCTGCCTCCATGTTGGCCTTGGCTTACTGGCCATGCTGATTGATTTGTGCTTGTGTAGGTGTGATGGTAGTTAGTTGCTCAGGACACCTGACTGTGGTTCACAGTGTGAACGACATTTAGCTTTGTCATCACAGTGGTATTTTTCTTCAGCCCAGGGTCACCACATTGTGGGGGCCCTGGGGGTGGTGCTGTGGTGTGTCTGTGACTTGCTGTGTCAGTTGTTGTTCCTACGTGCCTGTGTGACATGTGTGTTTTGTGCTCCCTCTCACCTGTCAATGCCTGCTTGCCCACATAGGGGATTTGGATCCATGAGTTACCTTAGTGTGGCAGTATATGCACATCTGTATGATTGGTATTCAGCTCTCCTCATGTGTTGTGTTGTTGCCTGGGGACACTGGCACCCCCACCCCTCACCTGCTGTGTATGATGACAGTGTTGGTCTGCCTGTTAGTGTTTGTGCATCTGCACCACTGCATTGGCATATCTTGGGTGTGCCATTGGCTGTATGTTGTTTGGTGTGTTTCCCCTGCTGTCCCTGGGACTCCTAGGTCATCGGTCAGCACAGTGATCATGGTTTGTGTGTCCCATTGCTGCCATGGTATGGTATCCGTTCACCTCACATCTGCTGTCTCCACAGGGTATCTGCATTTGTGTGCCCATTGGTGCAAACATGTGGGTCTGCATTCTGATGGTCACTTCTGTCATTGTGTCATTGATGACTGTTGACGTGTCTCAGCCCCCATGGGTGTTGTTTGTCTGCACATGGCCAAAGGAATGTTTCATTTGCACTGCAGTATTTGGCTCCCCCAATTTATGTTGCAATGGGACACATACACTACTTTGCCACAGATGAGTTTTTGGTTCTGTGACCAGGAATGATCCATGCAGTTTGGCAGTTGCAGCTCTTTCTTTGTCAACAATTACCTTTTGGTCACTGTGATGATGGGGGTTTAGACCCCATTGCCACAATGGTCAAAATGTGCTTCAGCTATGGACCCCACACTTACCTTTTGGTCACTGTGATGATGGGGCTTAGACCCCATTGCCACAATGGTCAAAATGTGCTCAGCTATGGACCCCACACTTGCCTTTTGGTCACTGTGATGATGGGGGTTTAGACCCCATTGCCACAATGGTCAAAATGTGCTTCAGCTATGGACCCCACACTTGCCTTTTTGGTCACTGTGATGATGGGGCTTAGGACCCCATTGCCACAATGGTCAAAATGTGCTTCAGCTATGGACCCCACACTTGCCTTTTGGTCACTGTGATGATGGGGTTTAGCCCCATTGCCACAATGGTCATGGGCTGCTTAGATTGTGGGTGCCAGCACACATATATGTGTGGCACATGTGCTAGGGGGTCACATTGTATGTTCAAAGTCATGTTCGGTGTTGTAGGCATTTGACACAGCCTGCTACACACGCTTGTCATGGTGGTGGGGGATGTCTTTATCTTGCATTCCCTAGGTTGTGGTGTGCTTGTGGTCATGCATTGTCCATCCTATGAGTGGGGGGGCAGTGGTAGGCATCCAGCCCCTATGAGTAGGGGTGGTAGTAGTGGTAGGGCATCCAGCCCCCTGGCGTGAGGGTGGTAGTAGTGGTAGGCATCCTGCCCCCCTGGCTGAGGGTGGTAGTGGTAGGCATCCTGCCCCCTGGCTAAGGGTGGTAGTAGTGGTAGGCATCCTGCCCCCTGGCTAAGGGTGGTAGTAGTGGTAGGCATCCTGCCCCCTGGGTGAGGGTGGTAGTAGTGGTAGGCATCCTGCCCCCTGGCTGAGGGTGGTAGTAGTGGTGGGCATCCTGCCCCCTGGCTAAGGGTGGTAGTAGTGGTAGGCATCCAGCCCCCTGGGTGAGGGTGGCAGTGTGGTGGTGCAACAGCCCACCCTGGCGTGGCAGTGAGTGGTGGGCATCCTGCCCCTGGTGAGGGTGGCAGTGGCTGGCACCGCCCCCTGGCTAAGGGTGGTAGTAGTGGTGGGGCATCCTGCCCCCTGGGTGAGGGTGGCAGTAGTGGTAGGCATCCTGCCCCCCTAGGCTAGTAGCAGTGGTAGGCATCCAGCCCCCCTGGCTAAGGGTGGTAGTAGTGGTAGGCATCCAGCCCCCTGGCTAAGGGTGGTAGTAGTGGTAGGCATCCTGCCCCCCTGGCTAAGGGTAGTAGTGGTAGGCATCCTGCCCCCTGGCTAAGGGCAGTGCGGGTGGCATCCTGCCCCCCTGGGTGAGGGTGGTAGTAGTGGTAGGTGCATCCAGCCCCCTGGCTAAGGGTGGTAGTAGTGGTAGGCATCCTGCCCCCTGGCAGGTGAGGGTGGTAGTGGTGGTAGGCATCCTGCCCCCTGGCTAAGGGTGGTAGTAGTGGTAGGCATCCAGCCTCCCTGGCTAGGGGTGGTGGCGCGCATTCAGGCCCCTGTGTGCATATGTGGCATTGGTGATGGGCATCCCGCCCCTATGGTGCTGCTGTGTGTAGGGCATATTCGTGATTCCCTGTGTGTGTGTGTGTGATGTGTCGTGGTACGTGTTGTATGTGTTTTGTGGTTGGTGTCTGACTTACCCTTCTTGCGCTCGTACGCGTCCGTGCTCTGTTCCGGTAGTAGATGTAGAATATTGGTATGATCGGGACGAAGGGATCTCATGGTTGGTTCGTGCCGCTCGCCCTCCAAGTGCTTCGTCGGCCTGCCGCTTCGCCGTCCTCGTCGGCCGCCTGGCTCGCGTCTGGCCGTGGTCTGCCTCGGTAGCCGTGGATCGTGTTGTGGCGCGGATCCGGAGCTTGGCGTGCGCGCTCTCCCGGATGCTTTGACGTGGCTGTGCGTAGCGACGGGTTCGGCGCGCACGGAAAGCGCATCGTACTTGTCCGGCCGGACGGGGCTGCATTTTCCCTTCCGTGCGACTCGATTCGGCGCTTTCCGGATTCGCCTGGTCGGAGAACAGGACCTGGTTTGGGTGAGTACGCCTCGGCCGGAATTTTTGCTGTTGTGCGCATCGACTTGCTCGCTCGGGCGTTAGACGGATCGGTCGGGAAACTGGCTTTCGCATGGCTTTTTTCCCGACCGAATGGTATTGGGTGCGCCTCCGACCGAGATCGGAATCGGCCCCTT